>VZUA01102905.1:13836-33464 GCA_013401035.1 Horornis vulcanius
TGATCTGCTGGAGGGCAGGAAGGTTCTGCAAAGGGATCTGGACACTCTGGATCTAACCATAGGCCAAGGCTAATTGTATGAGGTTAAACAAGGCCAAGTGCCAGGTCCTGCTCTTGNAGGAAGAGGGAATCAAGTGTATTCTCAGTCTGTTTGCAGATGACACCAGGCTGATCTGCTGGAGGGCAGGAAGGTTCTGCAAAGGGATCTGGACACTCTGGATCTAACCATAGGCCAAGGCTAATTGTATGAGGTTAAACAAGGCCAAGTGCCAGGTCCTGCTCTTGCATCACAGCAACCCCACACAGAGTTGCAGGCTGGAGGAATGTGACTGGAAATCAGCCCAGAAGTAAAGAACCTGGGAGTGTCAACAGTGGCTGAACATGAGCCAGCAGTGTGCCCAGGTGACCAAGAAGTGGCATCCTGGCCTGTACCAGCAATAGTGCAGCCAGCAAGACCAGTGGTTGTCATATACTCAGCACTATTGAGGCCACACCTTGAGTTTTGTGTGCTGTTCTTGGCCCCCCACTACAAGAAAGTCATTGATCAAGTCCAGGTAGGGGCAATGGATCTGGTGAAATGTCTGGAGCACAGTCTGATGAAGATCAGCTGAAGGAGCCGCACGGTCATGGGGAGCCAGAGAAAAGGAGGCTCAACAGAAACCTTACAGCCCTCTACAACTGCCTGAAAGGAGATGGTAATAAGGTCAGCCTCTTCTCCCAGGTAACAAGTGACATGGCTGTCCTTACACTTCCAGACAGCTCAAGTAACAACTGGTAGACTCCAATCTCCTTGGAGGACAAGTAGCAAAGTTTATTGAAAGACAGATTCATTTATACAGTGTTTTGGTACAATGAACAGAATTGGTTATTCAGGGAAACACCTTTTTGTACAGATCTTTGCCAGTAAACAAGTTGGAAAAATACCAGGTGTCAGGAGGAGGCTATCTATGAAGGATTGTTTTGGGTTCCTCCTTAAAATTTCCTACGCCAGAATGGGAGTTGTGTGCTTAGCTTTCTCACAGGCTTTGAGTAACTGCCTGGAGCCTGAAAAATCTATTTTCTGACCACTGTCAGTCCCCACAACATGGCAACAGGAAATGGCCTCAGGCTTTATCAGGGGAAGTTTAGATTGAATTTTAGGGAAAGCTTCTTTAGTGAAAGGATGGTCAAATTTTGGAATAGGCTTGGAACAGGGAATTGGTGGAGTCACTATCCCTGGAAGTATGTAACAGACATGTAGATGTGGCACTTGGGGATTTAGTGGAGTAGATGGCAGTGTTAGATTTAGAGCTGAACTCCATCTCAGAGATCTTTTCTTGATCGATTCTGTGATCCTATAAGAGTGGAAGATGGATGCTAAATTAGTTAGTTAGACAGTCTATTAGGATGTAGTGAACAGTATGGACCTTTGGGTATCTAATTTAAAACTATGAGGTTTCAAACAGCCTAAGCTGACAAAGACATCTGGGTACACTTTCATGAAAGCAATCCTTATCAGATTTTCCATGACTGTATTGGCAAGCTGTGCCAAGAGAATGTATTGCAAACACAAAGACATCTGGTCTCATGTTTGAATGGTATTAGCTATGGTGGAATTCATAATCCGGAAAACTGGTGAAATGTGGAAAAAATACTTCATTATTTATCCAAGTAAATACTCATCTCTCTCTGCAGAAGGTGTGACTCCTGTAGCTATAGAAAAGGAGAAGATAAAACACTCATTGATCAAGTAGGTATTATGATCTGCCCATTATCTACTCAAACTACTCAAAAGAGTGTAAGCTTTTTTCCTGCAGTGTACCTGAGTGTAGCTGTGCGTGACTTTTCTCCGGCTAGTCCCGTCACCACAGGCCACAGAACTGCAGATGGGCACTGGAGCCACTGTCTGCACAGTGAGTCCTTTTACCCTCGGGCTAGGAAGGAGCATGGTTGAGGCACAGGAAGAAAGGTGGACTCCGTTTGGGTGAACCAAACTAGACGTTTATTTCCAAAAATCCCGCCCAGACAGACCACAGATCCTAGGTGTGCATGGCTTAAGAACAGGGCAGGATCAGAGGGGTGGGGGCAAGGCATAACCAATGGTAAAGGGTCCAGGAGTGGCTCTGCTTGGGATTGACAACTTGACACCCAATCCTGGTAAGGGAGAAGGGGAATTCCTGGGCCTCTGCCAATCACTCCACACTTTCCCTGGATCCTTCTGGAAGGTAGGGAGAGGCCAGATTATGACTGACAGGACAGGGCGGTAGGGGACAACCGGACTGGCAGGGGGTGGGTTTAGGAAAAAACAACAGTGGGGAACAAGGAGGGGTACATGGAACAAACCACATAAATCATAATATAGGGAATACAAATAAACCTAAATAAACCTGAAGCATCAGAACTGAGGTTCTTTTATTCTTTCTTATGGAAATAAATTGGAACACTGTGTGTGACTGAGGTGACTCAAATGTGGACCAGTGTGCAAATGCATCTAAAGCATCTGTGTAGATAGAAGGGGATGTTTCAAACTCTAACAAGCCTCGTCTTGTAAACTGTGCTCTCCCACCATTCTCTAACCCAACAGAACAATCCAGTTTTACACTATGTTGCTAGGCAGAATAAAGTGATAATTGTTTCTGGTTTTTCTTTGGTTTGCTGTAAGACACAGGTATTTCAGAATTTGACAACTTTGTTAAGACAAGAAAATCAGTGAAGTGTACAATGTTTCTTTTTAGTGAGTTTTGCAAATGTAATTGTATTTCTGCTTCAGTAAGGTTTCCAGTTGAGTGAAGCATATCTTTGCATCTGTGAAAAAGCTTAAATATATTGAGGGATTGGAATTTCAATCCAGTGCATGGTTGGGTTTACTTTGAGATAGATACCTAAAAAGCCAGAATTTGGGGGCAAAATTGTTTAAAATAAACCAAAAGAAATTTACAGCAGAAACCTGTTATGGTGGTAATGGTCTGCAGAAGCTTGTACAATTACACTGTTAGTTGGTGAATCCTTGCTTAGGTCTGTAGCAACCAAAAGATGATGCTGTGGTTGGATGGAAAAGTCCCTATAACAAAACCCAATGATCTGCCCCTTCAGTTGCCCACAATACCAGAGAGGGCAAAGCATCCCCGTGAATGAGCTGCTTTCCCACAGTCCTAGGTCAGAGTGGCAGCAGACACAGCAGAGGAAGTTCAGTCTTCCGTAGAGTGTGTGTGTATGCCCAAGACTGCTCAAGATAGATTTGATGTGGAGCCAAGGTAAGCTCTTTTCCAGAGTTACTGTTGCTAGCAAGTTTCTCCAAGAGTGTTTTCTTGTCCCCAATCCATGAACTATTCTACTGATTCCTGGATTTCCTCTGAAAAGCCAGTTTGTCCAGTGTGTTCCCTGCCTAACGCTGCAACTCTTTGCTTTTAAGCCCTTCACAGACAAGGCTATGCCTGTTCTTTTCTCTTTCTCCCATACTCCTCGTAGTTCCTGCATAAGATTTAGTTTTCTTGTTCTTTTGGCTGCTCCTTTATTTGAGGAGAGGTAGGCTTTGTAACATGAAGGAGTGTACTGCAGAAACCCCGATATCCTGACACAGGAACCTGGACAGATCCAGCATAATTTGAAGGCCTCTGCTGCCTAGATCTTGGACTGAAAGTCTCTTGTATCTTCTTATTTCGTGCTGCAACAAATTACTTCATGGAGTGCAAAAACTGAATTGAGAAGAATGGAAACAAAACCTTCTCCATTTTTCTTTAGGAATAAATCACAGTCTTTATTGAGGTCTTAGATGACAAAATATGGGAGATGCACCAAACATCTGCTTCAAAAGGAAACTCTTCTTTACAGAAAAAAAAGTGTCAAACCAATCAAACAAATAAACAAAAATATCACAAAAAAACCACCAAGCATGGAATCTTTTAAAATCCAGTGAATGCCAGTATTGTCCTAATATGTCAGTATGATTTCTCTGCATTTCTCTCATATTTGAATTGTTGTTAGTTGCCCTTAGCAATGACTCAAGTCCTTCCAAATAGTGGTTTGTCCCTTGCATCTGAAAAAGATGTGTAGTGCTGAGCAGGGAAACTCATTATGTTCACTTTAGTTGCACATCTGGAGTCATCAGGAGGTCCTCTTTTTAATCCCAGTTTTTAAAGTGTCGTCTTATTAACTAGTATCCCAAAGAACGACTGATGCCTCAGGCACTGCTTTCCCTCGCTGTGCACTCTCAAGAGTGATGGTCCCAGCAGTGGGAATTCCTGCAGCCTGGTTGAGCAGGTTGGCCATGCTGGTCTCTTGCCACCTCAGCAGTCAGTTTCCAAAGCAGGGTACCCCACTGGCTGCATCCAGGCTGCTGTGTTGCCTACTGTTGGTTTCTTCTTCATCTACCACAGCTTGTACTGATTCAATGCTTGTACTACATACTGTTACAAAGTCTTACAGTTTTTAAAAACACATGACAGAGTGACTGTAAAATGGTACCACAAATGAAGTTCCTGTGACATGAAGTTGGTAGCATCTCTTTGGCTTGAGAATGGTATTTAAAGGTTGCAATGTTTGTATTCAGTGGGGTTTTTTTGGTGGGTTTTTGTTGTTGTTGTTGTTTTTCTTTTTTCAAAATGCTATTAGTCTTTCCAGGAAAGAGATCTACTAATTTATTAATCAGGGGAGTGAATTCAATGAGATAGCTCTGTGTCTCACAGATGGTCTACATGTCATTCTTCTGGATGCTGTTTCCCTGAATTCTTGCCTAACTATGTTGTTGAGGTTGAGCACATTGAAGCTTTGATGAAAACAGTTAAGCTGGTAATCAAGGAAGTCCTACAGAAACTCTATACCCAAATTGGCAGTTAGGAATTAATTTAATTAGTGCCAGCAAATTTAAGGGGTCAGTGGCAGGGTTTTTAGCTTGTAGAGAGCAAGCTGTAACTAATGCACTCAGTGACTCCAGGAATGTGAGAAACTTATTTTTTAATATTCAAAAGCTTAAAATAATCGAGATGTAACTTCTGATTTCTTCTTCTTGCCAAAATCCCAAGGTTGCCAGCCTTTTCTGCAGGGCAGTTTAGTATGTGTGCTGTACAAACCATAAAACATGGTTTTAATAATAAAGATTAGTTTCCTTTTGGAGTATCATGCAGTACAATTAAACAGTATGGAGTTTAATTTTCAAGAGGATTTTGGTTTAGAACCACAGCTTCTCTGATTTTAAGTGCAAATCATTAATTTATTCTTCTCTTCTGCTTAATTCTTCTGTTTCACAAATATTTGCAATCTCATTCCTATGTAGAAATTTTTGCTAATTCCACTGTGATTGTTTGCTATTTAGACTGCAGTTATAATCTCATTTCTGGATAAAATAAAGAAGTAAGTTCCCATTGTGAACTAAGTAGTGCCATTATGGAAGAAAATTCCTATATTTAGAAGGAAATCAGTGCACAGTACAGCAGTTCAGAGAGACAAATGCAATAGTGTAACTCAAGCACATGTAAGGATACTACTCCTTTACTATTACTATAAAGGCATTTATGAAGAAATCGTTGCATTTTCTTTTTTAATTTATGGTCAAACTGCTTATTATTTATTATATTTTATTACGTCCCCCCCTCTAAAATCCATTTTTCAAATGTTTTTGCTATCATGGCTGTGTCACAAACATTTTCCTGCTAGTCCCCACTGATGGCCTCTTGCACACAGCTGAAAGGACAGAAGCTATGGCCGTGTGGATTCCTGCAGGGATGGTGAAACACAGACTTTCGGGTGGGTGAACTGAATCATGTTGCTCTCCTTCAGCCACCTCTCAAGTGTAATGTCCTGTCAGACTCACATTCATGATAATTCAGTTTCTGGTGTTGTAGCAGTCTTTTCCATCCCTCATCCTGGAAATGATTCTCAAAACTTGCTTGCAATCTGCTGCTACTGGCCTATCACAGAATCACAGACTGACAGAATGGGTCATGTTAGAAAGGGACCACAGTGGGTCATCTCATCCAAGCTCCCTGCTCAAGCAAGGTCTCCCTAGAACACACTGCACAAAGTGTCCAGGAGATATCCCCAGGAGGAGACTCCATGTAGATGTCTCATCTTCCTCACCTCTCATAGCGGAATTCTTTAATCTCTTCCCCAAGGGTAGGCCTACGTGCCAAATGTATCTTCAGCAATGGCTCCCTGTCCGCGGCCCCATATGGCAGAACACTTGCTTCCCAAGCTGTTGCCCAGGAGCACCTGCAGGAATAGCACAGTCTCTGTAAGTGATGGTCAGGGGGCCTGGAAGTGGGGCCACATGCTTGGGATGATCAGACTTGCTGTCTGCAGTGCACTTGCCAAGGCACCAGTGCTTCCTGCAGAAATGTGCCACCTGCTTCCTGCTCTGGCATGCCACTGCCATGGCATGGACTGGGATGTTATGTCAGAGGCATGACAGATAACTCACCCAGCAGCTGCTGCCCCATGCTGTGTGGGATAAGGAAGGGACTCTGTGGGTTCATTTTCAGCTTCTCTCACAGGACTGCCAGGCAAGAGGTCAGGGTCAAGTTGTTACAGGATAGTGATCCCTAATTCCCCAGTCATGGGCTTGTGCTGGAATGTATCCAGAAAACATTTAAAATTGAACTTAGGGGTGACATTGAGCATTAGAGAGTAACACTGGCTCAGAAAAGACCTGAACACCAGCTTTAAGAACCTAATCTCTGTCCACAGAAACTAATGGAACTCTTTAATCTAGCTGCAGATACTGTTGTCCAAATGCAAAATCATGGTTTCAAAACTTGGTCAGTGAGACAGGAAATGAAGATGAAAACTTTTTTTCCCTCCTACATAAGTGGAATAATAGCAGCCCAAAAGTATATTTGCACAAGTCATGCTAAAAGTCTTTTGGAGATTATGCAAATGTTAGGCCTTTGCATTATGACCAAAGAACAACCCAACATTTGAAATAGCAAACTCGTGACCATTAGGCAAAAAAATAGCAGCAAAGTAAGTGGTAAACAGAGGCTATTCCAGTTCTTACAGAAATTCAGTGTTCTGTTTCCATGCTGGTAAACACAGCAGTGGGAACAAATTAGGTAATGATTCTGATCTGCTGAAAAGTAAGCAAATGTTCACCCTTTAAATATTGTTAACTGATGACACAAACTGTTCTTTTCTCTGGAAGACACATTCATTCTGGCTAGTGCAAAGACCAGATGATCCAGTTCTCAGCAGCATTATATTTGTTAATTTGCTTTACAAAAGTAAAGTGTGTCGACTGAAATAAAGAATAGGCTGTTCTTTTTAGTATCATATATGGTAACTGTGTTCTACTTTTATGTTACACTTTTCTGTTGGATAAGGTCCCTAATGGACAGTTTCTCTTCCACTTCTTCAACCTCTTTCCCTGGTATTTGTTGTAAATATGAATCTGTGTTAAACAGAAGCTCTGGTCCTTTGAGTACTTGATTATTAAGCAGCACCAGTGTTTTGCATGGAGCTGTCTGTATGATTTATTAATCCCAAAACTACTCAAAACTAATCTGCTTGCCCTTTCAGATGTGAAAGGAGTGTTTTGAAAGGATTTTCCTTTTGTCTCATAGAACTCACAAGCTGTAGTGGTTGTAAAATCAAAGTTTTCCTAGCTAAAAAGTATTTGTGCTTACGCTTCTTCATTTTTTGAAAAGGCCTATTCCCATTGTCTCAGCCAATATAGCTAGTATGGGTTATTCTGTTGGTAATCCATGGACTCTGAAAGTTCCTCATAGTTATAATAATTTTCATTTCTTTTCATCTCTTCAATTTATACTGTACAATTTCCTGTTTACCTCGTATTTCAAAAATATACCTTGAAGTTTGCTTTCAAATTATAAAAAGCAAGAAATTCAGACTTAGAAATTTGCAGTTAATTTGCTTTCTGGCACCTAAATGCCAAAGAGAGGTGGGAGACCATATGGGAAAGCTCTTGGCTTGCCTCATTACCTCTTTCATACTTATCTCCGCATTTGCAAGGAATCAAGACACTGAAAAGTATTCAGAGCCTACAATATATTGAGGCCAATACATACAGAAAGAAGATTGTTCAGTCCTTGTACCCATGGTGTAATTCATGTGATTCAAGCATTAGTGAAATTTCCTTTGTGTTCTTTCCTGGTAGACCATGGATTTGGAAGCCAGCTTTGATTGACAGTTTGATCCAGTGCTCTGTTTATCTCACTTCAAGTTTATCTCACTTCAAGTTTAAACTTTGCTTGGGAACAAGGATGTGTTAGGAAGCCTGGTTCAGAGTACTGGAGAAGAGAGAACTGGACCTGTTCCTAAAGGGAAGTTTCTTTGGCCTTAGCCTTAGCACAGGCTGTAGCCTGAAGAAAGGATGAAAGGAGAAATTGCAAAAGAAGAAATTTTAAGTCCTATCCTAACATTATCCTATGTTAAAAACCAGAAAATTTTCTTGATATAACACTGCTGTTACCTTGAGAATGAAGTTTGCCTTTATAGAATGAAGGCTTTAGAACTAAGGGAAGCCTTAGTAACAGGAAATCTAGTGGGCTTGTCCAGGCCCCAGTACTATTCTTTTAGCCAAAACTAATCCTTTTGTCCTCAACAGACTCCAACAACTATAGCTGGACCGTGGAAGATATGATGAGGAAGTTTCTTCTGGCTCTGACCCTGCTATTGAGACCAAGTCGTTAAGAGATGCTTTGAATACCAAGGCTATAGCAGCTAAACATCTGAGTGTATTTCAAGATGAGAGAGACTGTTGAAAATATCAGGAGAGAGTCAAAATTAATTTTCTGAGTTTTGGAGTGGAATAGTAGGGCCAAAGATCCAGCTTCACATTAAAAAAAAAATCTTTGGAACTTGATGAGGAATAAAGAGATTTGAAGGGTGGACAACTTTGACTTGGCAGGAGAAGGAATTGGAACTAGTCAAAGAAGAAAAGATAACACTTAATAGGTGAAAGCGAAATTGAAGACTCAAGAAGAGACACTACAACATGTACAAATTGCATTTAAGAGGGGTATGCATGATAAGGCATCTAATACTTTTCATTTCTGAGACTATTGGAGGTCAGGATCTTGTGAGAAATAAAAAAATGTAAGATTTCCATTCCTTCTCTCTCCCTCCTGCCTTTCTTTTTTTCACAAGGTTCCTCATGATGACCTGGGTTATGGTAGATGACATCTCCAGGATATCATCACTAGACGAGAAATTGCTTGTTTGTGCCTCTCTTTCCTTAAGACACTCATAAACATGTGGAAAAATCTTGGATGGGATAAAATAGTACATTGCATTTTCAATCCACAGACCTGTCATTGGTTTATCTTGGAACCAAAAAGATCTTTTCTCATCTTACAGTATGGGACATATACATCCTATTTTGCATAAACATCTCAGATAATCATAAGAATTTAGGGAAAATAAAGTATTGAGAACAAGGAGTAAAGAATTTTCATGCTTCTGATGGCATATGTTGCAGAAACCATAGATTTAAACATTATATCATAGACTTATTAAGCACAAATCATTCTGCATACTAGGTATTATGTTGGTTGAGATTCAAATACCATGTGGTGGTGTGTGATGGTGCACAAATTTAGTTTGTCCCTAACCCTCCTCTGTTTTGGTATGATGCAATCTTCTCCTCCCACAGAACTTCTCCTTCCAGGTGTAAACCACACCTTTTCCCCTAGAAGTTTCTGTTAACCCCACCTTGCCCATGTTTGTCAACCATGATCCTATCCCCCTATTCCAGAAAGTTCTTCTCCGTTTGGTTGTTGACTGGATGTTTTGAGATAGCTACTCCTATTAAGTTCCCCAATTATTTGTATTATGTCAGTTATGTTTCTTTCCCCTCCTACCTCTTTTCATGATTGGACTGTGTATGATGTACCTCCCTTTCCCCACCTACCCTTATAAACTGTTGCACAAGCTCTATCTGGGGTATTGTCCCAGACTCGCTCTCAGGGCAACTTCCTGTCACACTGGCTTGCCTCCCTTCCTTGGATGAGGAAAATACACTCTCTCCTTGAGAATTAAGGTGGATCGTGTGGCCTCTCTTATTCTTTGTCCTGCAGCATCGGCACAGCTGCAGACCTCAATCCTGCATGGATTCTCCCCAGGAGACCGGTCAACAGCCTTCCAGTCTGCACGACCTACCGAACTCCTTGGAGCTCTGGGCGTCACCAATATTTGGCACACCCTTGGGCAGTCACTGAGCAGGCAAGCCCAGGCGAGGATAAACGAGGGTCGTGTCTGTGGTGCTTGACACCTGTACTTATATCTACTGGGAGAAATACCTCCAACGAACACTAGGCAGAAAGAATATACAGTTAAAGCCTGTGACGTGATATCTAGAGAATTACCCTGTTTGATTGTAGTAAAACTTAATTGTCTGAATACTTACTCTGCTGCTACATGGCCTGTCAATTGATTGTTCTTTATCCTATGCATTATATCCATGACTAACTATATAATGGAGTCCCCTGTGGATGACTCTCCCCATAGAAAGTTCTTTTTAGGCCTCATTTCTTGACCTTTGCTTGACCTTTGTGATTTTCTCACCTGCTTCTAGCCCTCTGCTTTCTAAACATTTGACATGGCAAGGCCATGTCATTTAAGTCACGTCCATATGACAGTGCTGGGTTTCTCGTGTCTCAGCTGGGGAATGACAGAGTACAAGGTGACAAAGTCATTTTTCCACTGTTCTGTTGTCTGTATAGTTTTTCTTTCTTGCACTGTTGTGCAGTGAGGCTGGAAGAAATACTCCTTGTGAGACAAAGAATATTTCAAGTGAGGAAAAAGGAGGCAGACTTGTAAATGGACATACAACAGCATGCAGTTTTGAGTTTAAGGATCAGAGGTAGCAAGAAACTCACAGTAACTTGGGCTGAGTCAGTCTGTTCACCAGACCTTGAAAGCATTGATTCTGCTAAAACGTTGCTTAATTTTAAGTTTCTGAAGATTTTGTCAGATTCTTTTGCTTAACATTATTTTTTTCTCCCTTAGGGCATCGTAAGGTGGAAGTATCACTAGAGAAACTAAGTTATATTTCTCATTTTCCTAAAAGTCCACATTTTTGGCCGACAACTGAAGAACAGCCTAGCCTTCCCTTCTCACATTGTTCCATGTGTGGAACTGTGATGATGAGTTGCACACAAAGAGTAACTCATGTAAGCAGTCCATGTACCCAGTACCAGTGTAGCTGTTTCTCTGCTTGAGGCAGACAGATCTGTGCCATCCTGCCTTTAAAGATAACAGTGAGAGAGAGACTTCACTATGGGCCTGTGGGTACTATCAGAGAAGGGATGAAATCATTGGCTCTACAAACTCTTTATCAAATGTACTGATGGCTCACATACACCCTATTGTGGCCTCCAGTCACAAGTGACCTAAAAGGACCTGCAGATGTTTCTATAGATAGGTTGGTTAAAATGATCCTGTGCTGCCAAAAATTATGTGGTACAACTTCAGCCGGAGGATCTTGGTTTCTAGCAACTAGGGTTAGGCAGTAGGGTGCTGTTAGGCTGCAGAAAATGCTCGTCTTCTCTCTTGTATTAGTGTTCTTGAAAAGGATGAAGCAGGAGAAATGCTATTTCAAGTATATAGGAAAAAATAGATAACTTTCTGTTGAATGTGCAGAACAAAGTGTTCCGTCTTTTCTCCTGTCTGGTTGTAAACCTGTCTTTGCTGATAGCGATGTCAATTAAGTGCCAATGAGTGGGGCTGCTGGAGCCAAAAGCACATGTGAATGCCTGCATGCTGTCTGGCCAGCAGAGGACTCTTCACCTTAAAGATGTGGTTTATTTTCCATGCTGTAGGTATCAGTATGCTGGAGCCTCATTAACAGTCCTGAGGAAGTTTATAGAAAAGACAAGTCTTTATAATTTGTATCAGCATGATTCTAAAATTAAAAGTTCATTTGTCACTTGATTCCATAGCAAGATTATTTCTCATTTGAAGTATGTCTCATTAGTGACTTTCTGACTCAAAAGGCTGAAGTCAAATTACTTGAAATATTTCTACATCATAAAAGACTTCAATGGAAAGTCACTGCTTACAGAAGTAAGGAATTTGTATCAAGTAACTAATCTGAACTAATAATGCATTTTACTCTATAAAATGTGTATATTTTTTCCTAGGAAAAGAATTTGATTGTAAGCTAACTTACTCTAAATGTGAATTGATATTTTGTGACCTACAATGAGCAGCTAAAGGCTCTGGCTTTTCCTAGTTTGGAAAAAACAGGGCTAATGGGTAACCTCATGGCTCTTCAGCTTCCTGAAGAGAAGAGGGAGAGAGGGAGGTGCTGAGCTCTTTTACCTGATACCCAGTGACAGAATACACAGAAATGATTCAAAGCTTCACAAAATGAGGTTTAGACTTGATATTAGGAAGCAGTCCTTCACAGAGCAGGAGTGAAATACTGGAATCGGCTTCCTGGAGATGTTCTCAGTGCCCCAAATATGCCAGTGACATTGGGACAACATCCTCTTAAGATTTTCGTCACCCCAGAAAGGGTCAGGCAGTTGGACTGGATGATTTTTGTCATGTCTCTTCCAGATGTAATTATTCTATTCTGTTTTTCTATTCCATTCTATTATTTCGCTAGAAGTAATTTAATTGCTTTTTTTAATGTTTCTCACTTGTTTTTTGATATGGCTCTGAATGACAGTGTTTCTCATTCCTTGAGGCCAACGGCAAATTTCTGTTGATTCACTGTAGAATAGTAATAGATATACTGTAGTTAACGTAATGCAGTAAATAATTTTCAAAACTGCTTAGTATGAAACGAAATAGCATATATAATTTTTATTGGAATTATCATCTGTGCAGTAAGTTCTTCCTGACTGTTTTAGTTACAGATTTCCCTGTTTCCAGAAATTGTGAAGCTGTAAAGTTCTCTGCATTTTACTTCATCTTGACATATCTACTGTTCAAATTCAGAATATCCTCCCTGGTGTAAATATTTTAATACATTTTGAAAATTTTGGCTTACAAAGCTTTGAACAGATCCTTTTAGAGTTCTCAGAGCCTGCGAGTTTAATGTTGTTCTGACTGGTAAGGAAGTATAACCCAGTTACGAAGTGAGTTTTCCAAATCTGCTCTGGCTAATGGAATACCATGACTTTTGTATTGAACTTTTCCTTACCATTCAGACAAAGATCCTCTTTTAGTACTCATGCTTGAAAATACCAGCAAACACTGCTGTCCTTGTTGTCCAAACAACAAGATATTATGCAATTTTAAATAGGATGGATTATTTCTCTTCTGTGGAAAGAAGTATCAGTTTTGCTTCTTACAGAAAATAAATTTTCAATTGTGGGATAAATATGGAGAACAGATACATACAACTGTGTCTTGGCCCTAATAAAACTAAAAAATATCTCATTGGCTTATGGAGATACAGGTTTTTTACTCAGCAAGGTTATCCTGAGAGTTTATACAAGTCAGAAATCTTGTCTTATTACCTGATAGAGTCATTCTTAATCAGAACCAGCTGACAACTTTTCAGCAAGAAGAACAAACCTTTGCTAGCTGTAGATGAGAAACAGGATTATTTTTTGCCTCAGGGAGAAAATAAAAGGATAAGAAAAGTCAGGACATAAACAGGAAGCAGGGTAGATGTCTGAAAGGTAATGCTTACCACTTTTTCAGCTTTTAGGGGATGCAAGAGATGCCAGAATGCAAAATTCACCCTCTGTCTCAGGTCTCTGATAAACCAACATATGATAGAGTAGAGCCACGGTCCCTTTCAATTTTTCATCAATCTCAAGCTGAACCTTGCCGTGCCTACGTTTAAAACTATCACTGTTGAACCAGTTCAGAAGATTATTGTAAAGGTTTTGGTGTTTGCAGTTTTATATATGACTAGGAGAACTCAGAAAACAAAACAGGCTTACCTTAAAATTACACAAGATAGTTTATTCACACAAACTAAGAAGAAAAACAAAAAGAAACATAAAACAAAAAATGAAATCCTCAAAGACATCTCTTCTTTCCCCCTGCTAGTATTTACTTTTCTGCACACAACATAAAGAAAACAGAACCTGTAAACCCAGTCGGTCTTACCATTTAAGAAATAATCTTTCGTTCAGTTCCTTTAGGAAAGGAGTCTTTCTGAGTCACAGAGATACGGTCACACAGGGAGTAGTCCTCTGGTGGCTTCCAATGCCAACATCTGCAGCATCCAGAAGAGGCTCTGCAGACTGTGAAATCCTACCCAGCTTAGCAGCTTCCCCAGCACTGCATATGGGTCATACTCTGCTCATTACGGGTACTGTTTAATGATGTCTCCTTTAGTATAAAACAAAGAGTCTCTTCTACTGTTTCCAAAATCACTTTTCATCTCAACTCCTTTTCCTTACAGGCAAACAAACAAACAAACAAAAAACCAAACAAAAAACAAACAAAAACAAACAAACAAAACAAAAAAATTAAAAAACAAACAAACAAACAAAAAAAAAACCCACCACAACTTCAAGTCACTTGTGCTAGCACTTCACATCCCCCCTAAATAGCATCTATATGTTACAGGAAAAAAGGTCCATTCTCTATTTTACCAGAAATCTCCAGCTACATAAGGCCACTCCTTTTCCTTTGCCCCAAAGAGGCTTTTCACTCTCTCTTCACTGATTTAGTCTCAGGCTCAGCGTCTCTATGGTTCAATCCCTTTGTCTTGTCGTCACTCTGGGAAAGGCCAGGGCTCTGGAGGTTCCATCTGCTGGCAGGATGAGTTAAAGAGGCCTGCGGGGCACACGCGGGCTCTGCGGCGGGAGCTGCAAAGCTCTCCGAGCCACGCGGTGCGGAGGCTGCCGGATGCCTTCCCTTCCACCCTCGGGCTCACGGCGTGGGCCGCTCTGGGCTGCTCCCTGAGGAAGGAAGGCAGGGGGGAACATCCCCCCAGCCCCGGCCAGCGACACGGGCAGCTGCTGCCGGGGCTTTTCCTCCCCTCCTCCGCTGTGATCGAGCCCAGGCACGGCTGGGTCGCTCCGCCGCGGGGGCAGCAGCGCCCGCAGGCCCGGCCAGGCCGCCCAGGGGCAGCGTTACCTGGTGCTCACCCCGAGAGAAAGAGACAGTTCCAACACAGCCTGAGCCATATATAGTGTATTTCCCAAAAATCGCATACTGTTTACTTAGTGGTCAAACTACATGCCAACTACAAACTGGCCTCTGATAAGCCTGGCCTTCTTCAAAGGAATTCAAAAGGTCCTCACAGGGCAGTACTCTGTATTTCTTCAATTAGAAAAAAAAAAAAAAACACAAACAAACTGTGTTAACCCATAACAATTATGAAAGTAAAACACTCTACTGATGTTACCATGGTTTACACTACATGACTTTCTGTGGTTTTGGTCCCAACATATATTATGTTTTTATATGATATATAAAGTTATCCTTGAAATTTAAGATTACCCATATAGATGACAGCTATATGTCTCCCTTTCAGTAGAATTGACTGTATTAAAGTTCAAAGGAAAAAAAAAAAAAACCAACAACTATTGTTTGGCTTTGTTGCTGAGTTTCTAATTATTAGACTGCTTGTAAAAGCTAGGAATTTATCCTGTGGCATAAAGAATAATTGTTTGTTGGTACCTACAGTACATGGTTATAGACTGATGCTTATCCTTGATGCACAAAGAAAAATAACTTCTGTCAACAACAGAAATAGGCTTCAGTGTGCAAAAGGGCTAGTATGGGGCTAGTATGACCTAATCCCCACTGATAAAGGCAGGGGTTTTTTCCTATTAAAACGGTTAGGTGTTGTAGGTTAGACACTCACAGAGATGCACAGAAACAGAGAGAATTTTGAAGAAAACCCAGAATTGTTAAAGGAAGCAGACATATCTGGGCTGTTCTGGAAATGTGTCTGAACAATCCACCACAACAAAGAACCAAGATGGTTTAAGCAGATGTTTCAATCCACTGAAGTAAAATATTTCAAGAGTGGCTCAAAAAGTGCCACATGATAATAATGCACTTAGGATCTAGATAGGGAGTCATATCACCTACATTTACTCAAAGTACATCATTTATTCAACCTATTGTTAGTACTGAGGCTGATTGAAAATGCTTTCATTTTACCTCACAATCAATTTTCTACTAACTCATCCAGAAATCAGCCCGAGATGGTTCTATAAAAATAATTTATTTGTTATGAATTTAATTTCTGCAGCAATTACATTCTTCTTATGTTTCTCTTCATGGATATAGCAAGAGAATATTCATAGACAGCTCTAGGGGAATGTCCAACTTTTTTGCTCACAAATTAGTTGTTTGTGAACCAAAGCAGAATTTTTAGGAAGGACTGAATCTAAATTTATTTGAGAAGAATCCGGGTCAAATCAAAGAAGAGGGAAGAGAGAACTGAAACTGGGGGAGAACAGGCAACAATGTGTACTGTCTTTACCTTTTTGTTTGAGGCAGGATCAATCCCAACATTTATTTGCTTTCTTGTTGTTGTCTTTTCACCATGCTACTGAGGAGAAGGCCATGTAATTACAGAACAAAATTAATACTAGAAAAATCTGGAGTACTTTATGCTTATATTAATGATTATGTAAAGCTAGAAGCTGAATAGCATTCAACAGCAACCTCTTCCAAGATAAAAGGGAAAAAGCAGTTATTTTTTTCTCCTTTAGGAGTGCTTTATTAATGCAGATGTTCATAGTGCCCTTCAGTGGAAGCAAAAATTATTCATTATGAAGAGTGCTTGTTTTCCTTCAGTGTAGAAAATACTGATCTGACCTCAAAAATACCAGATTTAATGTAAGGGCAAGGGCAAACAATTTGACTAAATGGAGCAATATTTTTGAGTCATTTTTCCCTGATATTAAGATATTACTTCAAATTGGGATGAATAATGAGGTTTTTTTCTGAAAATGTGTCCTGCTTATTCAGAAAAATAGGCTTGTTACCTTATCTCACAGGTCTCTGTACAAGAAAATATTTCTAGAAAGTCATGTAGCAACTTCCTTAGTGAATCAGTTACTTTGACAGTTCAAAGGGAAATTAATTTCTGGTGGCGTTGCATAGGAATGTACTGATTAGCAGTTCTCAGCATACTGAGGTCCCCATTCTGCTTGTTTTGAAGCACTATTATTTTTCTCCTTTCAAGCAGCCCCTTTTGTCTTAATTAAAAATGGCTATTTGATGAATGATGTCACAGTAAATATCACATTAGCCATTTAGCCAGTTTCTCGTCCACCTTTGAATAATGCTGACTGGGATGTGGAGAACATTCTTCAGTATTTCCATAACTGTGGATGCAATCCCTCAATGGAAGAGAGTAATTTGAATTGGTAATCAGCATCAGTGAAAAGTAAGGATACCTCATAGAGTGCTGAACCTTGCTATTCAAGTTAATTCCCCTTCTTTAATCACACAATCATAGAATGTTTTGGGTTGGCAAGGACCTTAAATATCATCTAGTTTCAACCCTCTGGCCATGGGCAGGGATGCCACCCATTAGATCAGGTCCAGCCTGGCCTTTATAATTGTTCAGTTCTGTATAAGACTGCCATGAAGGAAAGCCCTTTGACTCACTGAATGCTGACTTCAAAATTCAAAACCAGAAAAAAAACCACCACCCCAAAATACTGATATTCAGAGGACAATGTAACCACTAACCTGTGGGATGGGAAGTGAAACTTTCGTTCAGCCTTTCCTGTTCTTCTGTTTCATCTTAAAGGACTTGAATCCATGAAGCTTTAATTGAATATACCATTGCTGTTGAATTTTTTAGATGAATTGTGAGGATCCAAGATTACACTTTCTAGTGTATCAGACAGAGTATGTCATCTGGGACGATGAAACATCAGCACTGTATAGAATGTCATGTAAGTCTGATCCTCCAAGTAATTTGATCACAAAAGAATGTCTATTAAAGACATTAAAATCTGTTTTGCTTTGTTATTTAATCTTACTGCTTTCATAATGTTCTCTTGATTAACCAGTGTTTATTGTCATTCAGGAGGATATTTGCCCCGAGAAATATCCCTTTAATATCGAGGAGACAGCAATTTTGTTGTTGTCATGCTGAAATATTTGGGAGACACTGTTTACGCTTAAGAACCCAATTTCATTTTCAGAATTCAGTCTTCATGTTCCACATGCATGTTCTTAGTTTCATCCAAGGTCTGTAGCTATTTAACGATTTCCCTAGATCTCATAAAAGAGGCCTAATACCTAGTGATGTAAGTGAAAGTCACTTTTTCAATACTATTCAGAGAGTGACGGTCTTCTTCCTATTGGATATGGGAATTTTGCCTACCACACTCCTAGTTGCATAGGCAACCAGTACATATAGTACTTGTACAGAGCAACATCTTGAAAAACTGTTAGGCCTGAAAAGCCTTAACCATTTATTTCCTGAAATAAATAACCATTTGAAATCAGATTTCAGACAAACTTCCAAGAATGATACTAAGTAGCAAGTATGTCCATTTTTTAAGCAGACAAAGATTACTCCCAAACCCTGATTTACAAATAATAAAAGCCAGGATCTTTGTTTCTCTATTTTCTTTATTTCAAGGACTGATCAGCAAGATAATTTTCTTCTGATGTTTGTAGCTTTTTAACCTTTCTAGAAAAAATAGGATACAGTGTTTGCATGGCACTGGTGACTTGGAAACACCTGGTTTTCATTTGAAGATTACATGAGAAGCTCTAGTCCTGTGTTTAATTTCAAATGAAATTTGTGTGGCTGTAATGCAGAGCAGCACTATTCTGAGTCCTGGTTGCAAGGAGCACCTTAATTGAATTTACAAAAATGCTCCCCTTTCTTCTCTTCCTTGCCAACTCCCTCCCCCAAGTACAAAGTTATATTAGGAATAAAGAGTTGGAATAAAATAAAATGAAATTAAATAAAGATAAGGACCCTTTCCAAACAGCGTGCTCCAAAGTGTCTGGGAAAAAAAACCCTATGGCTTGAGCTGATCCTACAATACAGGTCAATCAGCTGTGAACTCCATTGTGAAGAAAAAAAAAATAGGAAAAAAGTAGGGAGAATGCACTAGAAAGTTCACAAAAGGGAATGTTGATAAGTGTAAAATTAATGGATCTGCAGCTGCATGGATAAACCCTGTATTGGGTTATTTTACAGCATACACCCCTCAGTGGGTTTCCCATGAGGGAACTGCAAAGGAAGGAAGCAATCCTTTTACTTTGTCTTAATTTTTGAAGATAGTGCAAGTTTTGAATACTCTCTTTGAGACTAATTCCAACCATATGGAGAGCTGCCTTTTCTCTAGTTTCTACCTTCAGAATGAGTTAGCCACCTTCTTGGGGGTTTAACTGTCTCTGATGGCAACTTGCCCATCTAGATGTAGATAAAATCATCTAAATTCTGAATTCTCTACTGCCTTGCCACAATTTTCTGTTACTGGTAAGATGACAACCACACTGTTCCTGGGAAGGAATAGGAATGCAATTTACTTTTTGCGGGTGAGGATTTGCAGCACAAATTCCCAGGAAAAAAAACCTAAAATGCACACAAGTATATCCTGTTGCACAACAGGAACGTCTTGAAGCTGTTGAATAATTTCTAGTCCATGTGAGAATGTGGTCTTGTTGAAGCTGCAGTTGTTTCTACTGACAAGCCAATGTTGTCATTGTCCTCCCCTTAAACAGACTGAAAGACAAACTGAAAGAGAAATTTTGCTGTGTACAAACATTATGAACAAAATCTGGACAATTGCC
>VZUA01102906.1:0-24540 GCA_013401035.1 Horornis vulcanius
CTTTCAGCCCCCTCCAGACCCCACATCACCTCGACGCCACAATTATTTTGTCAAAGGCCAAAAAAACACCAGCAGAGCCTGGAGCAGCCTGAATCATACAAAGGGTACTTCAAAACACAAAGCTCAGCCTCTGAAATATCACCTTTTATCAGCTTAAAACTCCTCTGTGATCAGGAAATCATGAAGGCAAAGTGCCACCTACTTCAGGGCTTAGCCATGGGAGACAAAGTAAATCACCAAGCACAGGAGCCCTCAAAAAGTGAAAACAAACCCCACTAAGCCCATTTTTAAAATATTTCTGCAGCCAGTACAGCAACATTTGCAGCTGGCAAGTGTAGCCCAGCAGTTCATTAACATTTTTTTTTTATTCAGGTTGCTCATCACAGTCCACTCCATGTGCTCATGGCTCCATTAGATAAACACATCCAGGTTTGTGCAGAGCACCAGGAGCTCACCAAGGCAAACACACCTGCTGAACCTGCACAACCCTGACATTTCCCAGAGATGTTCTTTTTTTTTTTTTTTTTAAAAAAAAAAAGCAACCTAAAAGAATTCCTCCTTCAGAATAAAGCTTGGTGGACAAAAAGAAAAAAAAAACCAACAAAAAACCCCCAAACAACCAAACAAAACCAACCAACCAACCAACCAAACAAACAAAAACTTAAAAAGCAAGGAGCGAAAATAATTACCTGTCCTACATTGCAACACAGAGCAGTGGCTGAAAAGTTTGAAAGCACAGAAGATAAGTGGAAAATGAGAAGAAACACGTGGAAAAAGAATGAAATGCCATTAAAAAAGCTCAACTAGGAAAAGTCTCAAAGAACAGGGAGCAAAAGGCAAAGAAATAAGTAATGGTTTTTATTTTAGTGGGCCCATCAGTTCAAAATAAGAGGATTTTTTCAGATGTCTAGCTCAGGATTGTATTAAAAAAAAAAAAAAAAAAAAGGAGCAGAATTAGCAGGGACAGATGTGGGAAGAAGATGGGGTTTGAGAAGATACCAAAGAATGAGGGTGACAAGAGGCCAAAGAAGCAACTCACATCCTGTTTTTGAGGAGACACTGAGCTGACTCCTTATTTGACGCCCCTCCTTTGCATCAACAGGAATTTTTTCAATCTACAAGAGTGGTTTGTTGGGCTTTTTTTTTCGGTCCAGCTCCCAGTGCACCCAGGTGACCTCAGGGAATGTGATCAGACTGACACAAACACCATCACTGGCAGGTGCCATCACCCATTTCAGAGCCAACCAGCTGCAGGAAAAAACAGTTTCAAATTCTCCTACCTATATCTTCCCTTTTTAAAAGACTGCAATTTATAACTCTGCTGCAGCTTGAAAAGAAGACACAATTAATTATTAACCACCCCTCTGTGGCTGCCTGGAAAGGGACCTGAATGAGCTGAGCTGCTGCTCCCTGCTGATGCCAGCGGTTGGGAAAGCTCAGGCAGGCCCTGGGAACCCCAGGTGTGGGGAAGGAGCACAGGGATTGTCCTGTGCTGGCACCCAGCACCTCCTTGGGAAGCAAATCAGTCACCAGAGTGGAAAAAAATCAGCATTTTTTTTGCCTGGAAACCACCTTTAGCTGCCAGGGGCTGGGCCATGGGACTTTCAGTCAATGGGACAAGAGTGCAAAAGCCAAATAATCCTCTGTCCACAGCGCTTCTCACCTGCCTCCAGAGCACAATGCCTTCACAGAGAGAGATCTCTGTATTTATAGAAATTTCTCATCATGCTGAACCCTATTCAGACTACTCTCCTTTGAGCTTCCCGGCCTTCCTCTGCATCTTCCCACCCTGCTTTCATTTTTTGGATGCAAGCCAAGCTCGCCCCAGCCAGAGGAAGCAGCATTACCAGCCTGGGTAGCTGTTCCCTGTGCCCCCACCTGGCAGGGTCAGACCCTGGGGCCAACACTGCACCCCACAGAGCACCAAACCCTTCCCTGTGCAGACAGAACTGGAGTTTTTGGGAGATGCTCAGCCAAACGTGGGCCAGGGCTGGCCTCAGCAGCAGTGGGAAGGAAGGAGGAGTAACAAGAGCCACCTGGAGCCGCCCTGGCTCCTCCCCATCCCTCTCACATTCCTGCAGGCCCAGGGGTAACCCTGGGAACAGGGAACACCACCTAGCATTGAAGGGCCACTTTAAAATCTGGCTTGAAAACAGCCAAGCAACCAGAAAAACTCCAGAATTGCCTACTTGATCTGTCCTGAGAGTGGAGTTGATGATCTCGAGGGCCTTTCCAACCTCAACAATCCTATCATTCCATAGGGAAAAATGCATCTCCTTGTCAACGTAAAGCTACTTTAGGAAAAGAACTCTCAGGTGGGACTCACGTCTCATCATGCACCAGATGCAACTTTAACTTATTTATAAGGTACATTTTGAAAAAAAATTCTCTTGGAGACTAAATAGAGAATCCCAGAATGGTTTGGGTGGGAAGGGACCTCAAATCCCATCCAGTGCCATGGCAGGGACACCTCCCACTGTCCCAGGCTGATCCAAGCCCCAGCCTGGCCTTGGGCACTGCCAAGGATCCAGGGGCAGCCACAGCTGCTCTGGGCAACCTGTGCCAGGGCCTGCCCACCCTCAGAGGGAAGGATTTCTTCCCAGTATCCCATCCATCCCTGCCCTCTGGCAGTGGGGAGCCATCCCCCTCTCCCTGTCACTCCAAGCCCTGGTCATTAGTCCACCTCCATCTTCTTGCAGCTCCTCAGGAGCTGGGACAGGCACCTGCCCGTGTGGTTTGATGCCCCAGGAGGTGCCCCTGCCCCTCAGCAGGACAACAAAGCGAGGGTTCAACATCCCTGCACACGTCTGCACTTGTCAAAGCTCTGAACACACACCAGGCTCTGGAGCTGCAGCTCCCCTCAAACCCCCAGAGGCACAAGGAGCACCCTTGGCTCCAAGCAGCACGCTCCAAATTCCACAGCTTTACAAGCACAACGTCTCAGCTGTTCGCCAGGCTCAGAACACTGCAATAAAACACCCACACAGTGACAAGAATGAGACTTTAATCAGTTTTAAGTGGAGTTTTAACACTAAGAGATAAAGGGTTGTTAAACACAATAACAAACGGACATCTGATTTGTATGAGGCATTATCCTGTACATGTCATACTTGGTTTTTGTGTATTCTCAGTTACACACAGAGCCACTGTTGCACAGCACAATAGTATTTGAAGAGGCTGAATCAGAGTAAGGCTGCTTAACAGACTGATTTTTTTTTTTTTCTTTTAGTATCTATATATATATATGCTATATGAAAACAGACTGGAAATTTGAACTGGCAGAGAAAGGCAGCTCTGCCAAAACGCTGCAGTTGGAGCCCCTTTTAGTGCACAGTCCCACCCCATCCATCTGCATGCACGACACTTTCCAACAGTATTGAGAAGGTAAACGAGGCACTTCGTGGCAACCACAGGCATCGTTAACATATTGCACACATTTGCTAGGACTAAACATGGAACTTGCACACCAGCATCCTCTTTTTGGATTATTTGAAGGGTTTGTTTTTTTTTTTTTAATCTGGAAATCTGATTTTGATGCTGCATGTAAACTCCACTTCAGTTTACAATGTGTGCCCCGGGGAGGAATCTGGAGGCTGATTTGCACAGCTGCCCTGGAGCAGCTGTGGCAAAGATTTTTCACTGGGGCTGCCCAAGCCCAGGGGATGCTTCAGGGCCTTGCAGTTAAGCTCTTACCAAAGTGATGCCTTCAAGTAGTTTCAGACATGTAAGCTCTTGCACATCCCAACAGGCTGAAGCGTACAGTCCGGAAACTCAAGGAAAGATTACCTACAGAATGCAGCTCAAGCTAATTATGAATACTGTCATAAATAAAGTTTTAATAAGGACTCAAAAAACCTTTCAGTCATAGCAATTCTTGTCAACTTCTATGGGGGTGGTAACTGAAATAAAGTATAGGAGAGTATGTATAATATATATTTATATATATAATATATATATATAATGCCATTTTTCCATTTCCAATGACTACACCATAAAATGTAAGCAAGGCTTCTCAAAGACGTCGAAACATTAAAAAAAAAAAAAAAAAATTAANAAGCCCATCCTTGCGTCCTGATTCCCGATCCGGCGTCACCGACTGGAACTGCACCATCCAATCCTGATTATCCAAAGTGGGACACGCAGCAGTGCCAACATCCCAATACTATCCAAGCAGGAACAGTTTGGTTTATTAAGCCAACACAACTTTCAACTGTTATAAACCAGACAGGGTGAAACACGATTGGAAGGGTAAGAGTTAAAATTCCTGTTCCCAAGGGGAAACCACCTCCTGCTCGTCACAATGAGCACTGAACCTTGATCCATTAAAGCCTAATTAAACCTGGAAGTCAGAAGGTATTACCAGCTTTGTTAGAAGTTAGAATCGTGAATCTGAGGAGCAGAATTGACCAACAGAAACCAGATAAGAATTTTTTTTTTAAAGCCCTTTCTTTACACCTTGGTTTACCAATTGTAATTAGAGGAAGTCCTGCCTTGTGTGGTTCAAATTCCAACCATTAATGCTGCTGTACAGGGCTCTGATCCCATTCATAATTCTGGCTGAGAACACAGCTCATGAACTTCCATGTCAGCACCAAGAAGTTAATTAAGCAGGGGGGATGTGTGTACTACATCCTAAAAAAACCATCAATTTGGGGTCAGCTGTTCATGGCCCACTTAGGGGGGCCTGTTTTGGCAGTGACTTCACATCTGGATGCACCAGCAGCTGGACTCCTGCATCACCTCAGGCTGGGTGTGACAACTGTCCACCAGAAGCCAGCTTTGAGCCCTACCCTTAGCTGTGTCCCTAGGAACAAATAATCCAACACTGCCACTTGGTTTAGAAAAACAATTTGCTCTTTATAGTAATGTATTTGGGACCAGTTCTGCTTTTTAATCTTCACTTACAGCGTTGAGAATTTACTGCAACACTGGTTTCCTGTCTCTGGTGTGTAATGTCCGTTTTTCAAACGTTGCAGGTAATGAGTATTCAAGTAAAATTCCCTAACAGTTAATGACTTTTTTTTTTAAAAAAAAAAGTGTGCAAAACTGCAAAACTCATTGTAATAGAATGTGTAAGGTCAAAGGGGTGGAACAGCTGACAGAGGTTTGATTGAATAAATGCATCAGAAATCTTCCAAACAAACACTAACCTGGAGAATCTCCCATGATATTTCCTGTGCACTATCACAAAATCTTTTTATATTCATGAGAGGGGGAAAAAAAAAAAAAAAGCTTGCAAGGCACATCATGAAGTATTCACAGCAGGAATATGATTGAAAAACTACTAATATAAATGTAAGATGGTGACTGATGTTTTTGCACTAAGAGCATCTGACTTTTAGCACTGGCCTTGATTACACAGGAGATGGAGCAGCCATTACAATTCAGAAAAAAAATCCCAATAAATCATTGTCAAATTTTGTAACCATTTGTTTCAAGCTCTTACTTTAGTTGATAGCCTCCACATTTGTATGGTTAAGTCATTGTTGCTGTGTTTCCTTTTGGTTTTTGTTTTGTTTCTCGTGACCCCAATTCCTTGTCTCCCTTCATTGCGCGGGTCTCGTGGGTGTCGTGAAGGTTCATTCCTGTACCCCTAGACAGAATCGCTCCCTCTAGCTGCCTTTTCTAGCACCATTACACTTAAAAAAAATGAAAAATGCACAAACAACAAGCAGTGACAGCGGCGACTCCTCACCCATTGTCCCGGATGAATTAGGGCAGCATGCTGAGGAAAGGTGCATGGAACAGCCGGATATGGTACACAGGGCCACGCTCCTTTCCGAGCATCACCTTCCAGCCCCCATCCAAAAAACATGCATTAGAATGTAGGAAAAACCTTCTAGAAACATCTCTTAGCCAACTGCAGACTTTTCTGTTGCCACACAAGTGCAAAAAAAGGGGCAGGATGTGAACCTGTAAATTTTTTTTTTTTTTTCGGTTTTTGAAACTTCGTTTGGTGACAGAACACAAAAGGAAAAATTCCTACGCATACACATTAGGTCTGTCTCCACTTTTATAAAACTGGAATAAAATGGGAAAGTGCCATGTTTATAGTTCCTAATTGAAGTTTTAATGTCCTTTGACACAAAAAGGTATATACATATAAGAGCTACGTAACCTTTCTTTTTCCCCCCGACTGGACAAGTGTCAAACCCTGTAGATTTATAGGGCAAAACGAGATTGGTCAGGAAAGAATTGTTCCTATAATTGGTAATCTGACACTATGTCCTTTTGCCATTTAGAAAGGTCCTTTTTTTTTCAGTTTATTCAAGTTTGTCTCTCTTCATGGTTGGTTTTTTTTTTGTATGTTTTTTTTATCTCTGATAAAAAAAATATTCAGACTTTTGTAATCTGCGTATGCTGATCTTCATCAAAAGGTTCATTCTCTGGATCAGAGTCAGTGGTGTCAGAGTATCTATAATGATCAGGTTCATTGTCACTAACATCTGGTGTTACAGAAGTTGAACTGCTAGCCTCTGGGTTTGATGGCTCTTCTACTGTTTTTGTGAAAAATAGCTTCACCTGGGGAAGGAAAAAAGAACATTTAAAAAGGGAACCCGGACTTCAACTGAGCACAGGCAACAAAGCAAATTTTAACAGCACAGGTCCTTTGCTACTCTGAGTCACACTCGGGCTCCCCTCCCCAGAGAAAGGTTTGCCAGCCTCTCAGCACCACCCCTGGCTAAACAAAGACCTGGCAAAGCAGCAGGATCTGCCAGCCCTGCTGCAGGAATTGTGTCAGGCTGAGTGCTCAGGTGCTCCTGAGCTGCAGCAGCAGGACATCCCAGCACACCAGGCCACGCCACCACCCTACTGCCTTCCACAACTCCCAGAGCACCAGGAGGTAGGAGCAAGAGTGCACAGGAATGAATAAAACACTCTCTAGTGAGTGACTTGTGCGTGGGAAGTCTGATCCACGCAATACTCCAAGCAGCTATGACCATTACCTTCAAATGAGCACTGGCTGAGCTTTTATGACTAAGTTAGAAAATGCTGGAATTCTTACAAATGCCTTTTGCATGTTTAAAACAGTGCTGGCAATGGCTCATATTCCCCAAAGCTGAACTGCCAGGGTAAGGAATTCCCAGAATCACAGGACAGCTGGGGTGGAAGAGACCTCTGGAGATGATCCAGTCCAACCCCCTGCCCAGGCACAGGAGCACTTCCAGGTGGGCTTGGAATGTCCCCAGAGAGAGACTCCACACCCTCCCCAGGCAGCTGTTCCAGGGCTCTGCCACCCCCATGGAAAGTTCTTCCCCGTGTTGAGGTGGAACTCGTGTTTCAGTTTATGGCTTTTGCTCCTCATTCTGTCACTGGCACCACTGATCAGAGCCTGGCACCCTCCTCTGCCAGCCCTGGAGATGTCTGTGTGGATTGATGGGATCCCTCCTCAGCCTTCCCTTCTCCAGACTGACCAGGCCCTGATCCCACAGCCTCTCCTCATCAGGGAGATGCTCCAGACCCCAAATCCTCCTTGTGGCCCCCTCTGCTTCCCATGGAACAGGCACTGCTGCAAATCAGCTCAGGGGTTCAGTGTGCCCAGCCCAGAACTCAGGCAATGCAGCTGGAGCAGGGAAGATGCCACCTGGTCACCGGCTCTCCCACACCTCCAATGGCTTTGATAAACACCTGGAACAACCTGGAGACTTCAACCCCAGCCTCTCAACAACCATCAGCTCCCCAAAAAGCAGGTGAAAGTACAGGCATCAGCTCCCCAAAAAGCAGGTGAAAGTACAAAGCTCAAAGCTTTGCTAAGTGATGGCAATACCAACACATGAACTCAGCTTCTACACAGCAGTTTCACATGGTCCCTCCAAAGGCAAGACAAACAACTCATGCAGCTTTTCAGCTTTGTTCACACATAAAATATACTGACCTTGAAGTTTGGAGAGAAATATCTGTTGGCTTTGTCTTTATTTGCTTTGTCTAGATCGTTTTTTGTTAATGTAAGGATTAAATATTCCTTATCATTATCTGAGCGCTCTGTACTGAAAATACCATCAAGTTCCTGATCTGCAACCAGACTTCCATTTTCTACTTTGTCTGAATTTTCATCCAGTCCTATGAAGAATGTATTTACCCAAAAGTGAAACATTTTGTCCTGTGGGAGGAAGAACACAGAAAACAAGCTTGCTTTAGTATTCACTAATGGCACGTTAATTACACTGCTATCAACATCTGGTCAAAAACAGATCTGTAATACCAGGCAAAACTTGGACAACAGTGTGTCATTTGTTACATTGCATGCAAAGACATTTTCACCACATCTTCTGGACAACACACAAAAATCTGCATTCATCAAGCTCAATTTTAACCAATTAAGCTTTTAGAAGTCACTCATGGAGAGCTGGGCTTAAAACTATCATACCTGCAATAAAAGCAGATGATAATAAATTCTATAAACTAAAACTTGCAACCACAAGGCATAAATAGATTTTTTTTTTTTTGCTCACACCTTGCCAAGCAATCTCTAAACCCAACAGACAACCTGTGTGAAGCAGCTGAGGTGAGCAATACTGAATCTCCCCTGTGACAGAAAGCTTTTCTTATTTTTATACAGAAATAGCTACAATTGAGCAAAACAAGCCCACTACTACAGTCAAGGACTCCTGGGTGCTTTGCTGAGATGCTTTCACCCACTCAGACCTTTGCTGAGCAGCAGCTCTAAGAGGAAGGCAGAGCCAGTGCCTGCTGTCCTGCCACTCAGCAGGAAGTTTTCAGGGAGAAGCCGAGGCAGTGACAGCTGAAGGATGTTCAGCTTAAGCAGAACTTGACAGAAAACCATCAGCAGTTTGATCCTCCACTCTGCCACAGCTCCAGCTGGACCAAGAGGCAGGACATCCCTGTATCAGAGATCCTGAAGGCTCTGGAGAGCAGGGCCTTCTGCCAGCCCAGAGCTGATGTTTCCAAGGTCAGCTTGGTCCTGACTGCACACCAAACCCGTCTCCATCTGACACTGAGCTACATCCACTTGCTCTTCTCACATGAAATCTTCTGTTTGACTCTGATGTGGCTTTTCAGGCCCAAGATCCAGGATGCAAATGGCCAGTTCTTCCCACAGTGGTCAGTATTCCTGCACTGCTGCTAAAGCTGCAGGGAAAGCAACCTATTCCAGAACCTAACATTCCTTGGCATTACACAGGACCAGAATACAAACTCACTTCTGAGCTAACTTACATATTTTGGTTTACCAAGGAGATCTAATTCCAATTTCTTACTGGAAAATCCATGTCCTGCCCTATCTTCCTATCCATCTCTGCTGGTAAGGAAGCTGGGGGGAAATCAGAGGTGGAACAGAAGTGGTTCCAGCGTGTAACACGAGCAGGCCTCCTGCTGAAGGCAGTCTGGCACCAGCAAAACACCACAGCATTTCCCTGAGCCAATGAAAGATGGCAGGGAAGAGCTGGACTACTTCTTAACTCACACTCATCCTCCTCACAAATTTATTCAAACAAGATACTGGGAATTCACAAATGCCCCTCTCCAACCAAAGGTCAGCAGGCTGATTTTCAGTGTTTTATGTAAAGCTTACAAAACCAATTCCAGCTTGTCTGCATTTTTGTAAGCACCTGAGGGACTCCAAGACAGAAGTTAAAAATCCAGCCAGGAACACTTCTGGTAGTTGAGTTCACCACTTCACCATGTGCCTCTCTCCAGCACTTTGGGAACCAATCCATCTAGGAAATGAGTTGTTTGGGGAAGCTAACAGACATTTGCCACTGCCACTGAGTCCCTTCCAGCCATCCCATCCCTGGAAAAGCCTTGTTGGACCCATCCATGGGAGGCAGCAGTTAGCAGGTTCTTGCCAGGCCCTGCTTATACATTTCACACCCTCCTCTGGAAAGAACAGCCTTAGAAATGCCCTGCCTGGGTGTGGGAGTTGAGGATGAACTCCCTGGGTTCACTCTGTGAACACAACCCCACTGCACCCTGATCCGGGCCCCTCCTCACCCACACAGCCAGTCCCTCAGAAGGGACTCCAAGGAGGTCAGATGTCCATTCCTGCTCAAACCAAAGGACCTGCTCAGGTCAGAACAGAGACAAGCAGCAGCTTTCTGCTGAAAAGCCCTCTGGTGCTGGTCCCCAGTGCCACCTGTGTCACCTCCAGAGAGGGCAGGACACGCTGCAGGGGATGCATGCCTGGAGAATGGCTCCTGTCACCAGTGGGAAAGCAGTGCCAGAGGAGAAGAGGCCACGGGGTGGGAATCACTGCCAGCAGAATCAGAAGGCACAGTTTTGTTGTGCCTCACCTTCAGCTCCATGAGTGGAGAACCAGGAGGGATTCAGTTGGCACTTTAGGGGCTGGGGGGTCTCAGCCTCACTGACAGGGGCTGACAGACAAACCTCTCACTAGACAGCTTTGAATCTGTGTTCCTTGGGATAAATTGGAAGAGGTCTTCAGGGACTCAAACTAAACAATACAACTCAGCTGAGCTGGTCGTTTCTCCTTTTATCTCTCTCCAGCTTTTTAAAGCATCAAGTTATTTTCCTTTCCTTCCCACTACACAACTTCATCAGCCTAATAAACTGAGTTCATGGGTCTTGGAACATGGCATGGCCACTCAAATTGAGGGAAGACTTGGTCACGTTTTTTGGAATTAGCTATTAAGGCTGAGAGTTGTGTCACTGTTTTCACTGAAGAGAAAATCCATTATTCAAAGTGAGGATTCAGCTAAAGCGTCAGGACCCAAGATATTTCATGGGAGACAGGGAAGAAAGATGATGTAATATGGGCCAAAGATAGGAATTTTAAAAATCAAGGCATGAACTGAACTCAGGCTTTATATAGCAAATCAAAATACCAGACCAAGTGCTCACATAACACAAGTTAATGAATAGACTTCTGAAAAAAAAAAAAAGTATTAGAGACTGTTTTTCAATGTGTTTTGCTTCCCTTCCAGTTACATCACAGACATCTGTCTTAAAAAAAAAAATAAACCACAGATGTACTTCTTCCCATAACCAAATCTGTGCCATAAATCTCCAGTGCAGTATCAGATGAGACAGAGGCTGATTTAATCCCACAATCCTGACAAACAGTGCTTGTCCCTACCTCGTGCAGTTTCTCAGACTGACAGAAAAACATTCTCCACTCCAGAGCTGGTCTCTAGCTGCAGACTGAGATCCAAATCCAAGATTTAAGCCATCAGTCAGGAGTTCCCACGTTCTCCTGAGAGCTCTCTTTTGCAGAGAGACCCACAGGCACTCACAGTCGCTCTGCAGCAGCCGCTGAGGGTTTGGAGATGCTCTCCAAGAATGGAGATCACGGTTCAGGCTGTTCCCTAGGCCTGCCTGATGGAACTTCCTGTACCGTTTTCAGATCAACACTGAGTCTTCTGACATTTTCAGAGTTCATTCCTCAGCGTTTGCTTAACAGCAACTGCCCAAAGTCTTGTTGAACTCTGCAGCAGAACTTATCTCTAGACTTGAGAGATGAAATGCAACTGCTCAAACAATGCTGTCAGCCCTCCCACGCTGAAGTCTGGGGATAAAACACCACTGACTCTCACAAATTAAACCCACATCAACATGTCCCTCACATCTGTACTGGGAGGACTCCCAAAAAAAGGTCTCCTTCACCCCCAGGCTCTGGAGGCAGGAAGATGAGGAGATTTCTGTATTATTTTTAAACAGACTCCCATTGAACCGAGTGATCTAAGGATACTCTGAAATACTTTCAGATTATCACGTCAACATCAATAACTGGAAGAAAAAGGCTTTGCAGAGATCCATGGAAGCAAAGCTAGAGTGACTACAGCAGCTGTCTGAGATGCAAGAACAGTCAAGCTACAACAAAAAGCCATGCTCCAAAAAAAAAAAAAAATTTTCCCCAAATTACTAACTCCTACCCATCAGAAATTCATATACAGTCACAGCACTCAAGCCTCAAGGCATTTTGTTCTCATGTGGGCATGCATTTCATTCTGGAAAGGAAGTAGCTACAGCTCACTGAAGAAATAGTCTGAGAATAAAGTAAACAACTTGATCAGACAAGAAAAGACCAAGAGCTGGGGACTTCCTAACTGATGCCAGGTGGCAGAAACTATGGAAGGGATGAAACTATTCCAAGGCTGTCAGCCCTGTACCAATACCCCAGAGGCACCAGTGATCCCGTGGCTGAGGTGAGCTCCCAAAACCCACTGAATTTGCTTAAATTAACTTTTGCCATTAAAAGAAAGGACATGTGGCTGCTTTAAATCTCACACTGACTCTGCAATGTTAAGTGTTTGAAGTCATTTGGTCATTCAGGTTTGGTCTGGTTTATGGATGATAATTTTATCCAAAATGAGCCTGAGCAAAACTGAGGAGGGCCCTCCCTACAGAGAGCTCTGCAGATAATGCTGTTCTTCAAAGGACTGGGAAATTTGGAAGCAAGGACAGGTGAGGGAATCTGGGGCACTTCAGCTGAGATCAGTGTTATCAAACACCAAACCAGAGCCAGGGCAAAGAAGTTTTCTTCATCTCCAGAGATGAGACACAGCCATTCTCCAGCCTGAGCCTTAGAATTGATCAGGAATTACACTTTTAATTAATCTCATTAGGTTTTTTATTATGCTAAAGTTAAAATGCAGAGTGGTCAATAAGTGATGTCTTTAAGACTTGTTTAGCTACCTATAATCTCCTAGCAGAAAACCTGGGAAGAACAACAATCAGTGACAGGCAACAGACTTGTAATTCCACTTTTCATAAACCTGGTTAATAAACCAGAATCTCTGAAAGATAAGATGCTGTTATTCCTAATTATGCTGTTCCTCCTGAATTAGGTGATCATTGCACAAAGGGATCTTTAAAACACAAGTCCCCCCAACAGAGGGCCTTTGCTTTTTGGGTCTTGGGTAAAAGCTGTGTAGACAGCTGATGCAGAAAAGGAATAGGCACAGATGTGAAACACCTGGGCAGAGAAATGTGTTCAGTTTGAGCCAAGGGAGGTTCTTCTGGCACCAATATTCCCCTTTGCCCTGTTCTCACCTTACTCACTTCATGCAACAACCTGTCCCAGGACCATGGGGAAGGATCAGCTCCCACATTTGCAGCAGAGCTAAGAGAGGTGATCTTACCAGAACTGTGGAACATCTCACACTTATTTTCCTCTGTCCTCCATTCATACTGAAAGCTGAGACAATAAGACGCTTGATTCAACAGATATTTCAGAGAGATTATCAAGGTATTTTTTTTACTGGGTGATAAAGGGGCAGTTTCCATCTCAGAAAAGTTTGCAGATGTGAAAAGAACCACCTTCACCATTTTTTTGGCTCTACCAGGTCAAAACCACTGAGAAACTGAAAACCTCTGCACTATCTGTAATCCACAGAACCGAAGTAGTTCAGGTATTTGATAAGAATAGACAAAAAGGCGAAAAAAAAAATCAATCAACTACTCAGAAGCTACAAAGATTCTTGAGAAACGAAACCACAATCTGAGACACTGAAATAAAACCCCAGCACAGTAATCCTCCTGCTGTGGTTCTGCACTTCTACACACTCCTGAAGACCAATTCACACTGCAGAAGCTCATGAGGGGCTCTCATGATGCTGTCTCTGGACCTCAGTGCTCTCTCCAGGGGTACAACAGACACAGGAGCTTGTTCCTGGGGCTACAGAGCCAAGATCCAGCAGCTGACCTGCACACTGGTATTTCAGGGATGGGCAGGGCAGCACAGCACTTCCCATCAGGTCTGTCTGCAATCCATGAGTTACTGGAGATGGCAAAGAAACAACAGACTCACAGGCCAGATAGGACAGAGTAGGTAAAGCAGGAGCTTGTCTCTGATGCTGGGGTTCTGCATCATCTCCTCCCTGCATCCCTCATGTTCAGCCCACAGTACTCATCCAAGTGCTCCTTTAAAAGACTCTTCTCAAAACTGGCTGCTGCATGTCAATAACCTCAGCTTAGAAGTAGAATTTCTACTTTTCAAATGCTTTTACAGTCTCTGTACTGCACATAACTACACTGACTAACTAAAACATCTCATCAAACAGGCAGAGAAGGAAAACAGGGCCACTAAGGAACTGTCCAGAAACTCTTGCAGACACCAGCACATGAATTAAACTTGTTCACAGAGGCAAGTCCACACAACAGTGTGCATGTGTGCTCACACAGCTGGCAGGTACAACCTGTGTGCACAGCTCTCAGTGATGTTACCTCATCACTTCCTTGTCTCCTGATCCACTTTAGCATTTCTCACTTTTATGAATTCGCTCACTGAATGCTCTTAAGTTTTCTAGTATCCATTCAACAGGGATTAACTAATGATGAGGAGTTTTAAATAGCAAATACCAAGGAAACCTTTAATCAGCACAGTCTCATCCTCACCTTTCACTCTGGTAGATCCAAAGTGGCTTCACAAACACCAGAACTAAAGAAACTCAGGGTTTCAGCTTTAAGAACTGGCTGACTTTGGTTTCAAAGTAAGTCCTAGATTATTTTTTTCCACAACTGAGACCCTAATAAAATCCTCAGCTCTGAGGGAATTCTCTAGACCTCTCATGTCAAGGCACTGCAGCTGGGAACAGAGAGGTGGTGGAAGAGATTTCAGAGATACTTTTACGAAGTGCGTGGGAACTCAATTATCTCAGAAATTCAGCTAAATTTGACAGATGGGTACAAATCAGCCAACAGCACAGACAGGATCTTCTGTGCCTGCTCAAACCTCAGGAAAATTCAGTGGAGAAAACAGCTGGAGTTAACTTGCTCAGTATGCAAGTCTATTTTTAGAAGGTGAATGTTTCTTCCTCAATTAGATTATTCACTACTACCCAAAAGACTGCAATACAGACCCAGGATCATTTTTATCCAACCTTTGTACTTAATCTCACCAACTCCCCAAACATCCAGCTTTCATTTTGTGGTCGATTGGCTCCTTGGGAAAACCAGACATCAAAGAATTAAATGCCGTGAGATTACACATCCCTGAAAAATAACCAACATCCCAAGCCCCAGCAGCAGGGGCTGGCTCGACAATGTTTTCCAGAAGAAAAGCAAGGAAACCAACCTTTTTCAACATCTTGTTCTGTTTGTGGAAAAATTCCACTTTGATATCACCGCATACCGGCAAAGGTTGAGGGAATTCAAAGTACATGTACTTGTCTTCACGTCGTGAGGGTCCTGAAGGGGAGGTGAATATCTTTACCTTTAGCTGGTACACCACAAACTGAGGATCTGTGTGACAAAACAAGAGTGTCACTCGGTGAGAAAAGCCTCAAAAGTGTCAGAAAGCACAACACTGGTAGCAGAAACAAAACTGTCAGCTGTGATATTTTCAAAGGTAACAGAATTTCTATTAAGGGTTTAACACCACGGGGGATCAAACTTTGCCAGATGCAACTGGAAACAACCTTAGAGATTTCTGTCCTTCATGGCAATACTTTCAGGCCACCAGGGAGTTCCTAAAACTTTACTTCGTTTTAATATAAAGACTGTAAAATGTGACAATTACTTGACTGCTCCTCACATGTTCTCTCTCCTCTCTGTTGTACAGACCAAAGTCAGAGGTTTTATTCTCTCTCACCTCTTCTTCCAGTTGTAGAGTGGCTGGTCACGTCAGCACAAACTGACTCTACTCTTGCACAAACAAGCAAAAACAAGGACAAAACTGCACATTAATACTGAAAACCAACCAGCACCAGCAGAGCCTAAGCTGGCCCTGTAAATCACCATCACCAGAGAACTGCCAGCCACGGTGTAACTTCCCCAATCAAACCTGCAGGGGTAACACTGAAATTAAAAGGGGTTTTTGGTCCAGTTTAGGAAGAGCTGCTTTGGAAATGGTCAGGTCAGACACTCCTGGAGAGCTGTAGAAGTCCCTGCTAAACACACCCACACTGTCCTGCTGAAGGGTCCAGTGATGAAGCCATTACTGGCAGGCTCAGAGAATCCCCAGGATGGTTTGGGCTGGAAGGGACCTTAGAGACCATCCAATGCCATCCCCTGCCATGGCAGGGACACCTTCCACTGTCCCAGGCTGCTCCAAGCCCCAAAGAACAACCTGGCCTGGGACACTTCCAGGGATCCAGGGGCCTCCCCACCCTCCCAGAACAATTCCTTCTGTATATCTCACCTAAACTTCCCCTCTGGCAGTGTCAAGCCATTCCCTCCTGTTCTATCACCCCAGCTCCTGTTGCAGGGTGCCTTCCCAGCTTCCCTGTAGACCCTTCAGACCCTGGAAGGTGCTGTGAGGTCTCCACACAAGTTTCCCTTTCTGTCTTCCTCGAATCCTCAGAGCTGTGAAACTCTGTCATCCCCTCATTCTGCCCTAGAGGCTGGACTCTGCTTTGTCATGACTTTAAAGCAGCAGAATGATAACAAGGAAGGCAGACTGAAAGTTACCACATTGGCTAAATTGCTGCCATCACAGCTGACAACACAACTAAAGACAAAACACAGACCATCGATTTCTGAAAAATCACAGAGAACTCCACAGAAATTTAAAATATTGCAGTATAGAATTGCTGAGCTTGATAGCTAATTTATCTTCTCAGGTGCTTGGCCAATCTGTTGTCTATCCCAACGTTCTCCTTGTGTAAACATCACCCCAGCAGCCTCCCATGGACACACAAGTCAGCGCTCACTTGAGCAGTTCAGACTCACAAGCACAGCAGAGTTCATCCAAAGCATTAAATAAGTGGTAATTGCAGAAATCTGTAACCTCCACATCTCTTCCCTAAGGCAGAGGGGTTTTGGCAGAGGCTCCTCCCTCCCTCCTCCTGTACAGCCTGACAAGCTGCTCCATTGTTTCTTGTGTGTGTGTGTGTTACATGTTCAGGTACTGTCTCACAACAATATTTAACAGGGCAATTTTAATCAAAGCCACAGGAGGCACTGGAATTAATTACACATTGCTGTAATCCCCATAGCAAAAGCATTAGATTTTTTTCCACCAACAAAAAATGAGCACGCAACACAAGGCAGTCACTACCCTGCAACACAGCCCACAGGACAGAGCAGAATTTATTTTTGTATTTTAAACTTTCATAAAATCTGCTGTTCCTCACTAACACAGCGTATCAGCAGATGAGATTAATCATTTACAGGTGCATTAATGCTTTAGAAACCTCCACATAAAGAAAAGTTTATTCCAGAATTAATTAGATATTTACCCAGTTGAACTGATTCATTTATTTTCTTTGAACATCATGGGAAGAATGATGCTGCTGCATTGGAAGCCAACACACCATTAGGCAAATGTTTTTTAGCAATTGCTGTTTCCCAAGAGTTGCTGTGTTAAAAAAAGGAGGCTTTTCATAAAAGTAAGGAGCAAATACCCAAATATATATAGAATAGTGGAGTTGCCATCCCTGGAGCAGTCCAAGGAAGGAGTGCATGTGGCACTCAGTGCTCTGGGGTGGGTGACAAGGTGGGGACTGGTCACAGGCTGGACTCAATCTTGGAGGTCTTTTCCAGCCTCAATGGTTCTACACACGGAATCACTTCTCTTCAAACCATTACAACACTTGCCAATTTAAAACTGGAGTAAATCATGGGTCCTTCACAGAATTCACCTGGGAGGATCCCAGTGGACAGAGCCCACTAAGGCAGCAGATTTTGGATTGTGAGGTGTTTGCACGTGACTTTCTCCAGGATGTGCAGCTCTTGGTGCCATCCAAAACGCCAGGAGGATCCCTAGCAGGGGTGAAGGGTGCTGGTACTTACTGCAAGTTCCGCTGCTGAACATGGGAATTGTTTCAAACATCATCTTGTGGAACAGCAGTGCCACTGGTCTGTAATCCAGGTGATTCTTTAACAGGTAGCTATAGTAGTACACGTAGCGTCTCTGACTGGGAATTGTCACTCCCTAAACAGAGGGAAAACAAGTGTCAGAAACCTTTGATCAGATCAGCATCACTGACAGGGCTGCTGCCCACCACCTCCAGCTGAAGCACACCAGGCCCAAAGGAACAGCTCATGCACTGCTGAGCAGCCCCCAGAGAAGGGCACTGGTTTGCCAGGTGCTTCAGCACATCTCAGGGGATGGAGCACCTCTCCCACCAGGAAAGGCTGAGGGAATTGGGATCCTTCAGCATGGAGAAGAGAAGCTTTGGGGTGACCTCACTGTGGCCTTCCAGTGCCTGAAGGGGCCAACAAGAAACATGTTGAAGGAACCTGGACATGGAACAAGGACAAGAGGGAATGGCTTCCCAGTGCCAGAGGGCAGGGTCAGAGGGGATATTGGGCAGGAATTGCTCCCTGGGAGGGTGCAGAGGCCCTGGCACAGGGTGCCCAGAGCAGCTGTGGATCCTGGGAGTGCCAAGGCCAGGTTGGACACTGGCACTTGGAGGAGCCTGGGATAGTGGAAGGTGTCCCTGACACGGCAGGAGGGCTGGAAATACCCCCTAAGGTCCCTTCCAACCCAAACCCTTCTGTGATTCCGTGGTCTCCAAACATCCATCTCCAGCAATGAAGCAAAGAACGCTGATTTTTCCCATTTCTTAAAAACAAACACCACAGACACCCCCTGAGGGTCATGTCAAAAATAGTCTCATGTTGCTGCTTTTTTTGGGATGGAGAGCATCAAATGTTTAACAAGAGGTGCCTTGAATGTACTCTAAAGCATCAATACATTTAGGAATCCTAAAATCTACCACTACAGCAATTACATTTTGATAGCATTTTAAGTCAAAAGACCAATGTTTGCTAATATCACTGTACCCAAGACTGATGCTGCCTTCTCTTTACAAAACATCCTGGAATATTTTTCCCAAAAAATGTGGAAAGTTTCATTTCCACATTTTTGTGCCCAACAGCCCAAAGTGTTCAAACTCTTGAGGTAAACATTTGCTTTGAGAGCATAAAACCTAAGAATGTTTTTATTACTGATTTTAAATCAGCTCAAGGCTTCAAATAAGGGAACAGTTTTAAAGCTCTTTGAGCCAATACTTCCAAGTAAAATTGGTAACGATGAAAAATTGTTTCATTCCCAGAAAGTGCATTACATGGTATAGAACAACCTGTTACTGCAGAATAGCAGCAGCATCAGTAAGGAATCTTTCTGATTAAAACTGAATGTGGAATTGGAATAAACTGGAGATAAACAAAATTTTTTCATATACAAGTCTCTGACAAAACCTAGACTTCATATTTCTATACTTTTAGTTTCACCTCACACCAGCCAGGAGCTAAGAGCAACCTGAGTGCTTTTAATTTAGTAAATCTCTATTCTGCACACATGAAAATAGTCACTTCCTGCCATTTCTTTAAAAAAAAAGAGTTGATAATTATGTCTCCTTATCACTTGAGCTGCTTCTAAATTACACAAAAGCCCTTTCCCTGCAGCACTTGCACAATGACCTTCCCAAGCAGCCTTGTACACTGGCCATGGTTTTGGCTCAGACTTATCACACCCACCCCTTAAGGGAGCTCTGAAGTTCTCTTTCCTGGGACCTGAGTGTCAGGACTGAGCAAATCCCAGCCTCAGAGCAGGCCACCACTGCTTGTCAGGCAGAAGGGAAGCACAGAGGTGAACACATCCTTCCCTGCCCAGAGCTTCCTCGTGCCACAATGGATGTGTCCCATGGAAAAACCTGGCCAGGACAAGCAAGGCTGGGACCAGAAGCAAGGGAACACTTTCACCCTGACAGTCAATCCCACAGCAAAGCCAGCTCTTGTCCAACAGGGCAGTTTTAGCCCTCCAGCCACAGTATGAGACACAGCCCTTAGATCCTGGGACCCTAAAACCAGTCCCACTGAAGCAGAACTCAGAGTTCTCCATTTCCAAAGGTCTGAATTCCAAGCAGAAAGCATTCAGAACAAACTAACAATATTCCTAGGGGTGCAACCAACCACCACTCACTTTTACTCCAGAAGAATATGGACAGGGCAGTAGTTCAAGCTTGTATTTCCCATATATCACCATCACCATTTTTAAATGGATGTGAGATAAGCTCCTCTGGTCCCTACGCCAGAGCTTCCCAGGGCATCCCAAACATTGTCAGGTGCTGCTCCTGGTTCTCCTCTCAACATAGCACGGGCAGGACTACGAAGAACAAATATTTTGGCAACAATATTCCCACATTTAGGAACACACCTCACTGTGAGAGTGACGCTGCAGCCTCAGAGCAGGCCTAGGCATCAGGTTCAGCACCTGAGCATGTCCAACAAACAGGCACCGCAAGCGAGGAGCTCTGACATCAGACACAGCATCTCTGCCCTGCTCACAGGGTCATTCTGAGGCTTCCTCACACAAAGGAATTGGTTTTCACTTCCTGTTCAGTTATAGCAACACCACAGAAACAGCATGGTCTGGGTTGGAAGGGACTTAAAGCTCATCCAGTTCCACCCCCTGCCACGGGCAGGAACACCTTCACCTGCTTCAGGTGGCTCCACGCCCCATCCAGCCTGGCCTTGGACACTTCCAGGGATTCAGGGGAAGCCACAGCTGCTCTGGGCACTCCCAACCCTCACAGGGAAGAATTCCTTCCCAATATCCCATCTAACCCTACTCTGTCAGCATGAAGCCAGTCCCCTTGTCCTGTCCTTCCCGGCATTTGTAAAGAATCTCTCTCTCTCTTTCTTCTCTGCTCCTTCAGGCACTGGAAGGCCACAATCAGGTTGCCCCAAGGCTTCTTTTCTCCAGGCTGAATGACTCCAATTCTCACAGCCTTTCCCCATACGAGAACTCTTAGGAGCAATCCTTGACAATAAAACCGTATAGCGCTCAAAGAATGCTCCTGAGTGGATCATCTCCAGCACTTGAATAGCTGATCACTATCCACTGAGCTTCCTTCCAAGCCTAAGCCTCACCACAAACCCTCCAAGGCAGAAGCAGGAATAAATAAAGACCTTCTCCAGCTGTAGGAAGGTAAGCTGCCAGTCTTTGTCACCACAGTAGTGTGTGGGATAAACTAATCACTTCAAACAGTGGAAGCAGCAGCTTCTTTAGAGGACTTCTTAGAGGGTTACTTCTTCCCCAGCTCTGACAACAGACAAGTACAATTCTTCATCCCATTTGAGTAAACAGTTTTTCTCCTTCGGTTCGAAAGGAAAATAAAAATCACTCCTGTTCTTCAGTGGTGGAGCCCGACAGACACAACCATGCAGCCCACACTTTCTAATCTTCACCACTCCCTTCTTCTGACTAAGTTCCCCCCCACTACAATGAGTTTCAGAAGCCAAAAAGGCAGCTTGTAGAGGAAATAAAACACCCCATGAGAGATTTGGTCAGAGACAGCCTGGGGTCTGCCACATCCTGTTGCCCATCACAAGAACAGCCTGTGGAGCAACTCCGAGCTTCAACTACAACAACTCTCACTTGATGGTGCAAAGGCCTCCCTGGAGCTGCTTCTCCCAGGAGGCACTTGGGAAAAGCTGGCTCCAGAAGTACTCAGGGCTGTGCTCTTGACCAATTAGTCATACTTCCTCTTGCAATTAGACTCACGCTTCCTGCCAGCACAGCCAGAGCCCTCGCAGCATCACTCTGCCCTGAGCTTTAATGGCAGCAGTGATTGTAGCTGGGCCGTCCTCAGCAGCTACAGCTGCAAAGTGAGCACCTTGTCCTAGCTTTAAACCAAGAAAATTGGGTCCCTGTTAAAGGCCAGTTTTCCTTTATCATATCTATGTTGGCCCAAAAAGGAAGAAAAAAGGCATCTGCTTGTCCCTTTGTGCAAACAGCTCTTTTGATGCCTCATTGACTTTGAATTGAGGAAGTCAGTCATACAAAGGTGTGGTGAAATATCAAATCAGAGAGCAGCACTTGACATACAACACTGACATACGGGCCACAAGGGAAGAAAAGGCTCCAGAAACCTGCACAGGAATACCTGTTTATAAACACTACTGAAGGATTATGTGAATCACATGCTGCCCACTGGCCACATCAAGATAACCATGCTCAAGTGGAGCTGGGAAGGGAAAAAAAGTCAGCTCTTGCAGTAGAGACACTGAAACCAAAACATGCTGCTGGTTACAGACAGTATTTACAGTCAAGTAAACAAGGCTCTCACCAATCCTGTTTACTGAGTTCTCCCTCCCCTCCAAAGTGCACAAGGTACCCCAGGGGTACTGATAAACACCCAACTTGCAGAAATACAACCTTCCTTTCACAAAAGGGAAACTGAGGCACAGCATTTCACTGTGTATTTGTTCAGTTCTGTCGTTTTCATGCTGCTTTATCCAGCTCAGGAGATAACCCTTATCAGCAGGAGTAATCTACTCTGTTTATTCAGCACACTGCTCATTCCTAGTCTCTCTCATGCACTTTTACCAAAAGCCACAAAGTTTTGATGGGAAACCTTGACCTTGTCTCCACTCCAGCATTACACCACAACCAACTCAGCAGGACATGGAGTAACAGCTCCACCTCAGCAGAGTCAGCAGAGCAAACTGAGCAGTTACTTGCTCCTTCCAATGAATTAGCGGCCAAAATTCTAAAATTCCTTATGTGACACTTCTGCTCTCAAGAGCCTTCAAGACACGAAGCTCTTCTTATTAGAGACCAACACACTGTGAAATTAATACTTTGTGTAAATACTCCAGGAACAGGGAGAGCTCTGTGCTTGAAGAGGTTGAAACTGGCTTGCAGGGATGATCCCCTTGGGATGCTCAACCAACACACTCAGAAATAATGGAAGACAAGCAGGGAAACTTGCTAAAATTATCTTAAAAGTCACATCTTATCATCTTTGGAGAAGATGTCAAATAAGGAGGTTAAATTCCCATTAATGAAACCTAATCCTGCCAGAATGGTCCATAACTACCCTTTTCTGACAAGGGGCATCCAACAAGGGCCTTCCAGTTAGGATATTCCCCCATGCATCTCCAAACCCCACCACAGCAGCTGAGGGAACCTGAGGAGATGAACAACTCATCCATTCAGGCAAAATCAGCTGGAACCATCCTCTCATCTGGGCTGAAAATGCCGAATGAGAAAGTTCACTGCCCCGTCTGATGCACCACACAGGAGAACAGTGCTGAAAAAACCATTTAAAATCAACTGTCCAGGTCCTCTTGACCAGGACATGTTAAAACCAGGTTTAGTGTTGGGACTAAGGGCTACTGCTGCTTAGGAAAGCTTTTCCATTTCCAACTGCACTGATCCAATCCTACTGGAGCTAAATCAGACATCACAACTTAGAGGGTTTAAGCATCAAATGGATCTCTAGGAGGAAAAGCAGCAAGTTACAGGTAGAGGGAGAGAAGAACTGCAACAGCTCACCTTCTTGTCTCTGGTCCTTACTTCCCCATAGAAATCTAGGGCTTCTTGGGCCCTTAAAAACTTGCCTCGATGCAACAAATATGCACAAATCATTACACCAGTTCGTCCCTTTCCAGCTTTACAGTGGATTGCTGCCACATGATTGTCATCTTCACTTAGCCACTGGTCAAGATCTTCACAAAAAGGTTTGATGAGCTCCAGCTGTGGTGGGTTATGGTCTTCAAAAGGGTACTGTGCAACTGCAGGGAGAAGGAGGAGTTCATCAGAACCTCAAAAGGCAAAGCAAGCTCAGGTCACCTTTGTGACAGCATGTAAAATTAAATTCTTCAACATCCCCTCCCATCTTACATATTGATATGTATTTTTAATTCCAGTATTATTCAGTGTATCATAAGCACTAGAGACATTTCTCCATTAATCTGTAAGCAGGCATCCTGCTCCATGGAGCAACTATTTCACTCCTCTACTGAACTGAGCAGCACAGACTCTGTAACATGAATTTTCTAGAATTTAAGAGCATGCTGGCACACAGAATAACCTTGTGAAAAGCCATTACTCCAGCAATAATTAAACTACCTGCTGAGAGAGAGCATGGCCAGATTCAATCACTGAGCAGACAACAGGAACTTTGCTGAAAAAATTACTGGACACAGTTGGGTCTACATTGGGAACAAACTCTCAGAATCTGCTCCAAGGCCTTGTGAAACAAAAACCTGCCATTTCCATACTTCAAAAATGGTCATTGGGAGAGAATTCTCAGGTAAGGCACTGGCCACACTTATGGGGTTTGGAGTCAAAGCACTGAACAACGCTGTCCTTTCTCATATGGGTGTATTCACATACACTTTTCCATTTAGGGATGAAAAGCATTTCAAGCGATGCAGGAAATGCAAGAAAACTCAAGAGAGCAAAAAATAAGCACTAAGCAGAGAGAAGCACCCAAACTTCTCCCACCTCAGACCAAATGAGGGACAGTATCACCCTGACCAGCAGGATGACACACACTGTTCTGGTTTCAGCAGAACAGCACTTGACTAAGTGCACCCCAATTCCCCACCGACAGCCTTGGGATCTGATAAACACAACCCTGGTTCACTTCAAAATTCTCAGCTAGAAACACCATTTCCTTTTCTGGGCTAAAAATGAATACATTTCATGTTTTTGGCAAGTGTCTGTCTTGGTTTCGTAAGCACCACTCGGTAGTCACACACGCAAGGCTCCTTTTGATGAATCCCCAAGGACTCTGAGAGCACAAGTGAGGGATGAAGTTATGGAACAGCTGAAGGACTGCAGGACAAGTCCACAACCTTTTGGAGGGACCAAGGAGTTTATTCACTGACACTACAGACTGCCCCCTTCACATCCCAGAACAAATGGGGAAGCTGATCTTTGCT
>VZUA01102914.1:18687-28786 GCA_013401035.1 Horornis vulcanius
TCCAATTTCTAGCAAAATCTTGGCTTTTCCTTCCCTGTGAATTATATAAAGGGGCATCCTCCAGAATGTGGAACCCTGCTGCCTTCACACATGAGCCTGATGGCCACCTCTGCCCAAAGCCCTGCCCTATAGTGCCCTGGTGAGACAACAGTGTTTGAACAGCAGGGTCACACTTTGTATAAAGCTGAGGGAATGACCTTATAGAGATAGGATTCATTATATGCAGACTGTGGATTCCTTTGTCCCTTTATGTGTCCCCAAAAGTCATCAAAGAAAGTGTGGCTGCAACCAACACCAGTTCCAAAGAAGGCAAAGAGTTTCCTTTTCAATAAACAGTGATGCCTGGAAGAGGCAGCTCTTAGCCATGCCCTAAGAGGATGGCTGTGCCCAATTGTAACTGAGCCTTGTGTTTCTGGTCACAGACCCCTTCCTCTGGAAACCTGTGTGATTAAAGACCTAATTACATTGTTTTCCCTATCCTTAGTCTGTATGCCCTGAGCTGACATTAGGAGTCTCATTTGTTTAAGCAAATGAAAGAAATCTGTCCCAGCTAATTAAGATTTGGCAACACTGCAGAAGAAATTTTTCAGAGAAAACGTCGCTCCTGTCCTCTTGCCAGAGGTGAGTAAATGTGATGGGAGTGACAACCTGACTGCTGATGCTAGTTGAAGAATTAAGAGAGTGAGGCTGAGCCCCTACTGTGGGAGCACAGGGGACAAAATATCTTGGCAGTGACCAGGGTGTTGCAAACTCTCTGCACCAGCAATGCCAATGTTTCAAGGCTGCATAAAATTCAAGAGAAAAGGTCACTGAGGAGCAGCTGATTGCAGAATTTGAATGATGCTATTCTGAGAACCCAAATCTCATAAAAAGTTTATGATTCTGTTTGAGAGATTGTAAATGATATAATAGCTGGCCATTTTTCTTCTCTTCCCTTGTCCAACAATAAATACAACGAAATTCTGTTAAATTCCATTATGATTTCCCTACCCGTTGTGGCAACCTTACTCTCTGCCAAGTCTGTTGGCAAAATTCCAGTATGCAACTGGGGAAATCCATCAGTTATATGAGCAGAGATCTTGGTAATACCCAGTCATAAATAGATGTAGTTGCAATTGCTGAGATGTGCTTGAGATGAGGATGATTATCAAAGTGCAGCACCAGAAACAGTGTATTTATTTTAGATGGGAATTTAATATCTTTTGTCCAGTCAAACCTAGTAACAGTAGATAAATAAGTAGATATTTGAAATTCAGGAGCAAAACCAAAACGGACAATCCTTTTGGTTTCATGAAATTGCACAAGACAAGGAAATCTTTTGAGAGGGAGAGGAAAGGAAATGGCAACTCTTATTAACTGAACTGTGAATTACCCCTCTTAAGGATAGAAAAGTGGCAGGTCTGAGAAAGAAATCCTTTCAGAAGGTTACACATGCTGAAGGATAGAATTTACTTACACGTTAATGTCCAGATATGTTTCAAAATGATACAATATTAGGAAAGAAATAAAAATATCACTGAAAAAGAATGAAAGGAAAATGGCCATCAGACTCTAAATTGTTCCACTTATTTGCACTGGTAGAATGGTGCAGTAAAAAAGCATCTAGATTTGGAAAGGAGTACAAAACCAACCAAACAAACAAAAAAAGAAACCCAGAGACTGAGCAGTGAGGGTAAATAAGAATTTAGGTTTCTAAAACTGAAAAGGTCATTAATTGGGAATGGGACAAATCTGCAAATGAGCAGGAAGAAGCAGAAGAAAGATGGGTTTCTGTTTTGTAGAGCCTCTGTGTCACTGAACACCTGTGTTACCTGAACACCTCACAACCTCACCATGAGATGAATTAGTTCATCCTATCATGCTCCTAAAATTTGAATAATGAAAACTTCTCTGGTCAATGGAAACAAAAACAAAAAAAAACAAATAAAAACAAAAAGAAAAACAAAAAGAAAGCACAAAAATCCATACCAAAAAAGACAAAAATCCCACCAAAACCAAGGAAAGATAGCATAGTAAACTATTTCTTGTCTTTTTGGGCTTTAGCTACTTAAATTTTGATAATACTTTGTAGTGCATGGCTCAAATAAGCAGTTGGATGATTATTTACACTTTTTTATTTTATTTTATTTTATTTTTTTTTGGGCTGTGTTCTACTGAGCTCAGTCTTCTGTGGAAGAATGAGTAAAGAATTTTTCTCTCTGCTTTCTAGACCTTTTCCCCAACTTTCTGCAGCTTAAGAACACTTAGATTCCCCATTTGGCCTCGTTATTGCTGAGGGCACAGCTTAAAAGCCTTTCATCTTGTGAAGGCAGTGTGCCTCCAGCAAAAGCATGTGAGGGCTGGCTGCCCTGGCCTTTCCTCCTGAGACCAACAGGGTGGGCACCCTCCTGGTGCACCAGCTCTGTGCCTGGTCCTGTACTGAGTGTGTGACATCCACAACATCCAGGCAGGAGGCAAGAGGGTCCCTTCCATTCTGGTGACACTGGGGACACAGTGCAGCCAAGGGGAGGCTCCCAGAAATTATTCAGCTGTCTCTCAGCTCACTCCACAACCATTTCTGCAATCTCTTAGGCCGAAATTGCTGGCTGGGTTATCTGCTCCAATGGTCATGCCCTGCCCAAAGGGCTGTGTGGAGGTTACAGACTGAAGCATATGCAGCTTATATGATATTGGTTCATATTTGTCCTGGTTTAGGGAAAATTTGGGAAGACTATCCCAGCTGGAATAGGAGAATTGGAAGTCATATTATCCTTGACTTTGAGGATTGTCCCTGCATGCAGGTTTGAACCCTGCTGGTCCTGTAGTGCTGCTAAATAGGTGAAATTCTCTTGCACTGACAATACCTTTGCTGTGAAGCAGAGAACTTTGTTTCTCAGAGTCATCAGTCCAGTAACTTTTATCGGTCCTGAGCAACCTTGAAGGAGAAGTGTAATTTCTTTAGCTTTTTTTAAAAAAAGATTGTCACCTTAAGGATGTTAGAAGACAATCAGTGTCTGACTATTGTAATCATCTTTTACAGGAGAAATGACATGTCCCTATCAGACATCCTTTGGGGACACAACCTCTTTTATCAGCACACTTATTAGAGTGGACAACTGGTCTTAGAGGCTACCTAATGAATACTAATCTCTTTGCAAAGTGAAAACATTCCTGTTGAAAGCCTCTGCAGCACCTGGCGGGTTTGGACACAGGTTTGCTCTCCTGCAGCAAGTGGAACTTCAAAATTACGTCTCTGGAGGTTTCTGTGTTTATCAATGACCAAAACCCCACATCAGCATCCTGGGGTCCTTGGCTTGTACCTTGCTGGGTGCCCATTAGGGACAGAGACTGGAGTCTCTGGGAGTCTTTGGGGTCTCAGAACTCAATTGCCATGAGAGGCTCCCCAGTCCTGGCAGATTCTCCCATAGAGCATGCTGGCTGTTCCTGATCTGTGTGTAGAACCTCCTGTGAGCATCTGCTCCATCCATAGCACAGGACTGAAACTCTGGCAGAAAAGAGTGAAGGCAATGGGAAGTGTCTGAAGACAGAGGAGTAAAAAGAGGGAGAGCAGAAGGAAGACCAAGGGAAAAGGGAGAAAAACGGGGAGAATGAAAGGCAAGAAAATGAAAGGCATAAGAAAAGGCAAATGAGATGTTCTGAAGCTTTTACAGAAATGGCACAGGTTTTCCCTGCAGGATCTGTACAGGGTTGTAGTTGGTGTAGAATGGTAGAATTACCCCATGTTTGAAGTTTCAGAAGTTTCAGTTGCTTTCTGGACACACAACATTTGGAAGCAGCATCAGACTAGTGATTATCCTTATTCTTTTCATGTGTAATAAGAAAAGTTTGAGCCTGTTGATAAAGACTGATGATTTTTTCTTTAGAGTTTTTTCAAGCTAACAAAAATTAAAAACAAAAAATTAATGTTTCAGGCACATCATTAAATACCAGAGCTCTGTCATCTATCTATTTTCATCAGATCATAATAAATTCTGCCTCAGGAAAGGTATACAGTCAACCTTGATAGAGGATCATGAGGAAAGCATGAAATGCCATTAAAAATCTGCTTTCTCACTGTGCTTCAGGATGCTTCTGCTCACCCTAATACTTTAAAGCAAAACTGAGTGTAGTACTGTAAGAATATCAGATAGTAGCTCATAAGAGGAGGCTGCAGGCTGCTCCCAGAGCACTTAGCAGTGTTGTGCTGTCTGTCTGTCTGTAAGTGATCTGACCCAGTCCATGGCACAGAAGCACTGCTTTATTCCAGGCCACCGTGTTACACCACCACCACAACAAGATGCAGCCCCGTGGTGTGATCACCTTGTTGGGCTTGGTGCTGAGAATAAACTCTCTAAAGGTTGCAGTTATAAATAGACCTGGCACACTGCCTTATCACCTCCACAGCCTGAGCTGAGGGCTGGTGTCTGGTGTTGACAATGAAATGGGGTTGACTGCATGTCCCCAGCATGCCAGAGCACATCACAGCAGTGCCACCATGGGCCTGTGTTTTGCCACCTGTATGCAAAGTTGGATGTTTCCTCTGCTGGAATCTGGGTGCTACTCTGTCTAAGAGTGGTATTGTTTTAACCAGCTCAGCAAAGATCTAACAAGCGTTTGGTCGCAGTAGTCTTGGGGACAAGTTTTGTGACAGGCAGAACCCCCACTGTGGGCAGTATCAGAGGAGCAGAGCAGTGACACAGCTCAGGTCTTGCTGCCTTGCTTTTGCCAGCACCACAGCCCTGGCAATGCCTCCTCTGCTGCCACCAGGCACCTCAGAGCAGGCACTGCTGCAGCGATGGCTCCTGACAAAACCAGCAGCTGCTGACTGCTTTTCCCAGGCTCTCACCCTCTGGCTCCCTCTCTTACTCATTCCTGTTGCTCCACCTTCTCCTGCCCCCTGTGCTAGAGGCAGCAAGGTTTGGTCACCACTGAGAGGCTTTAACCCAGCTCTGAATTATGTGCATCAACATCTTGTAGTTTCACTGGAAGATCAGTGTGCTTAATGAGTACCAGAGCCCTCAGCTCAGTAACTATAGGTACTAAAAATTAAATGTGTAATAGATAGATTTTTTTAATTTGCATCCATACCATATGCTCCATCTGCATATTAATTTTGCAGATAATGCTCTAGGAGACAGAATATCAAATAGTTTTCTAAAGTGATGTAATATTATATTAAAGTATGTAATGTAAATTTCCATGAAATGTTGTTATCCCCAGACACCCCATCTGACTTAAACAGGAACACTACTGTCTGGGAACTAGGGAAAAACAAGAGACTGCAAATAAAGACAACAGTTCTGTGATATGTCTGATCTAGGGAGTGATATCCTCTAATGTGGCTACTGGGAGAGCTGTTTGATTTAATTTTAGTTAACATATTCATCAATTCAAGAACATAAACAGCTTAGAAATGAAATAATAAGAATATATTATAAGAAAAAATGGAACAGATGGAAAATAATACAAATTAGCTTGAGCTCTGATTTGGGAAAGCACTTAAGCAGGCACTTACTCAGGAAAATTCTTAGAATGAAAAAATAAGTTTTAGGAATATGTCTGTATTGCTGGTGGCCAGAATGTTGATGGAAGACATTGCACAATGACAATTCTTTTTGTCATATGTCCTCATGAGTGGAAGAATGAGAGGAGGGGAAGAGATTTTTTCCCCTTAGCTGTGAAATATGATGCTGCAATTTTGAATTGAAACTCATGATTAGACTTAAATGTATTTTTAAATGTTTCAAGGAGATATTTTTGTAAATTGAGTGCTCAGGAGATTTGGAATCAGAACAGGAGTAAAGCCCTATCAATTGTGATGTTTGAAGAAAAATTGTCAGAGTATTAATTTACAATGAAAATGAGAAAAATTAATATATTTATTAATTATGAGCAATAGGGAAAAATGATTAGGTAATGCATTAGTCTGCAAGATGGATATCAAGGAAGAGCATAAAACTTTCTTTAGACAGCTGATCTACCAACCAAAAAGCAGCATCTGGCCTCCCACACCACCATGCTGATATCACAACATGGATGAGCACAGGTCTCTCAATGGGCCAGGTGGAGACAAACTACAGAGGGTTCCACAGAGCTGAAAATCTTTCCCCAAAAAAATCCTGATCACCCACAAACTTTGCCAATATTGATATGTGGGTATGAATGATAAGCAACTAGAATAAGAATGAGAATCTCAAGTGATCCAGTACACTGGATAAAGAATTAAATCAAAAATTAAAATTTGATAAAGGCAAGAACAAAGTCCTACATGAAGGAAGTGGAAATTAGATAGACAAACAAAAATGGAGACTATTGTTCCTGTGGAAAAGATCATCATATCAATAAGATCCAATATGCAGTGTTGCCATGAAAAGATAAATATGGTTATGGAATGTGCAAATCTGCAAGTTGAGGAAAAAACTTATTTCAACATCTTACAATAATGTGCATTCAGCTGGAATACTACATTCTATTTAGCACTCCCCTTTCAGAAATTCCCCAATGCATTATCGGGGGTCCAGGGCAGTAGAATTAAACTGATCAGAAGTCAAAAAATCCTGCAGCAGACTGAAAATTGGGAGAATTGGATTTTTTTCATTCTAGAGAAGTTTGAACTTCAGAAGGCTGTTTCAAAGGGTGAGAAACTCTTCTTTGCCCTCATAAGCAACAGCACAAGGAATAATTACTTTGACCTGCAGAAAGAGAGACTTTGATTCCTAATTAGATAAAGGTTCTAGCTATAAAGAGAGTTAATTCTGGATCAGTGTATCAACAGAGTTTTGCAGCATCTCCATCCATGGAGGTCTTTCATAGCAGGGTATAAAGATACCTATCAAGGATAATGAAGATATCCTCAGTACTGTTTCCATGCAGTAAGGGCAAAAGCATCACAGGCCCCCTTGTAGCACTTCCTGGTACAATTTTTAAAATGTCTAAGCATGACACCATTACAAGGCTTGCAGGAAAATCCTGAGGAGGGGGAATACACCAGTGGGTGGTTTGATATCTCCTTTCCATTTTTACTCTCTGTTATTTTCACCTTTACCTTATTGAGCTTGTTTAGCATTCTGAAGGATGACTAGCAAAGTCACATATGCTTTTAGTGAAGGGAATGTCTGTGAGTGCACAGAACAGCAGTACCATTCTGTATCAGAGTGGGCTAAGTTATACAAGAAAAAATAATAATTCTTCCGTATGAAGATGGGGTTTTCTCATAGAACACCTAACCTATGGGAAGAAGCAAAGAGATCTCTTTCATAATTTCAGTGTAGCTATGTAACACAATCTTGCATGCACCTCTCTTTCTTGGAAATTCTGGAATGAGCTCAGAAAGAACAAATTAGAGCAATCAGCAGTAAAAGACCCTCAGATGCAGTGCTGATGGTGTTGACTGTAAAAGTAAGGAGGAGGTGGAAAAAAAAATTCCTGAGTGGTTACAATTGAATTTTTTTATCCATATTGACACAATTTAAGGAAGTTACTTGCATGCACCTTCTAAAAGGTAAGCTAAATGACTTGCATTCAAATGGAAGAAGAATTCTCTGCACAGGGCTCCCTATAGTTTCTGAGCTGCAGGAAATATTATGGCTATACTGAATTGTCCTTCTATTGACTGTAATGAAGCTGTGTCACGTAACAGTTGCTGAGACGCTGACATTAGAGCTTGCTAAAGATAAAATGCCTTTTGACTTAATGTGATTTCTATTTACAGTCATTTGTCTTTACATACAATCTAAAAATACAAGCATTTATCTATGTATGTTTTCTAAATCAAGTCACTTCATACTTCTACTGGGCTCCCTTAATAATTCTGCCAAGATCAAATAAAGAATTAAATGGGTCAGAGAATAAAAATAAGTGGTGTAAAACTTCCTGCACAGATCTTTGGAATCTGAAAGCAGATTCCAGCTTCCAATACTTATAAAATGCCACAGGGCAGGGTAACAAAGGTGAATGACCTCAGAGTAAAACAAACCTGCTCAGTATTTCCATTTTTTAGCATTCAGTTCTAGCTGACAGAACATCTGAAAGCATATTCAGCTGGACATTACTTTCAAATATATGTCCACTCTGGAAAGGCTATCTGGAGAATTAGGAGTTCAAAGCAATCCTTCACAGCAGGACAGAAGCTGTTAGTCCCAGTATTTCGCAGTGTATGTACATTAAGAAAGTGCATGGAACTTAACTACATTATAATTTAAGATCTGTCTGGCTTTGTAACATGCAACTCACCTGCTCTGGGGTATGCAGAACAACTAATTTTGTAGACTTTAGTGATTCTGCAGTATTTTATATTGCAGCAATTTAATTTTGAGATAACCTAAAACCACATAGAGAAAATGCAATCTGAAATCTTTACACCAGTGCAAGTTGTGGCTGATTCAAGAAAATGAATAAATGGAACAGAACCTACACAATGGTATTTTGAAAACTTTACACTGCAAATGGGAGAGCATTATTCTCTCCCTTGTTGCATTGCCTGGCATCAGGAAAAAAAAAAAGTTAGAAATCCAAATTTCATTGCCTGAAATCTTGCTTGGATGGATTTTTTAAAATTAATATGTGCTGTGACCAAAGTAAAATATTCATATGGGATTCAGTAATTTGGAAATAAATTTCTCTGCTGGGAAAAGAAATCATTTGACACATCAGAGAGTTTTATACATAGGTAAATATAATAGTAATTGATAAACAGTGCAGCACATTGTAGTTTTAGAAAGTAATATAAGTTGTAAAAAGAAGAAAAAAGACCCCAAACAAACAAACCCCCCCACAAAACAACAAGAACAACAACAAAAGCCTCACGACATTTTTTCCCACTCCAGAAGCTGAGTTTTCACATTAAAATTGCAGAGACACAAAGAATATAAAGTTGGAAAGGAGGACTAAGACCATCGATAGCAACAACTTTGTGGAGAATTGGTTATCTACTTTTTTTCTGAAAATAATTTATTTATGAAACTTCAAGAATCAAGCTGTCTGGAGCTAAGTCAGAACTCACTGTTTATTCAGCATCTAGCACAAAGGGAATTTTTCTGGGAACTTTGAATCCTCCTGTAGTAACACCATTAATTAAATAGGAATTAGGCATGGCTATTTTGGGCATAACTTTATTCGTTAGAAAAACCCCTAATCTACAGAAGTAGCTTGCTCTGTACCTTGCAACTAAGGCAGAGCATCCCATACTGGGCTGGGGGTTAGGGTATGTTCCATGCTCAGGGTCCCAGATTATAGACATTTCAAAAGCTGAGGCTACTGAAATGATTGACACTGTGCAAGTGCATAACAAGTCCTTCACAGACACACCTGCTGATAAAAATCCTCCTGAAATCAATGGATCTGCTCTCAAGAACTTCCACAGAAAAACACTGAAGTCTCAACAAAGTAGGTGGCAAGGGAGAAGAACAAGCAAAATCTTTTCTTTCAAGTACCAAGGGAAAGAAGCACCAGTCTCTGTCACTGGGGTATTTCACCCTTTGTTCCTTGCTCTTCATATTAAATCAGAGGCTTTATCTCAAGGGCTGTGGGAAGGTGCCCCTTGCAGGTTGAAACAAATGTTCATTGGGTTTTGAGGCTGGAAAGAGGAAACAACAGGCAAAACAGACTTCAGAAGTGATTTTCCTTCTCCTTCTATGGGATAGTTTGCCTGATTTTAGCGTTCTGAAAGTCAGGTACCTTAACAAAGCTATCTAGGGTTCTTCTACAGCAAGGAACATCACAGAGAAGGGAGCCCAGAAGGGAATCTGTTCCCTCTTGCTTATTCCCATGGCAGAATGGAATTAAGTGCCACCAATAGGTACTTTACTACACAGGAACACTAGTCAGACCTCGTGGACTGGAAGGCCAGCTTGTAACTGGATTTTGAAACCTAGCTGTGAGGAAGTCCACCTCCAGTACTGAACTGGAGTGAGTAAATTTCACTTGTGAAGTTTCCCACTACAAGAAAAGACACATCATCACAACTGCGTAATGGAATTCTCAGTGCTTACTAAGTAGAAAAGTTATTATTCATTTTCCTTGGCATTAGAAAGGGCTCTTAAAGAACACAGATTTCTCTGGCTATTGTTAGGTAAAATGTCAGTCCTCTAGCCTGTGATTAGAAAGCTTTCAAGTTAAAGGT
>VZUA01102918.1:424-24928 GCA_013401035.1 Horornis vulcanius
CAAACTGAAAATAGACGTGCATTATGCACTATCACTAAAAAAAAAAATGGACTGGGACAAAACTGTTGTGAAAATAGACCAGGGTTAAAAGTCTGGATGACCAAGAATAACAACGTGAGAGGAAGAAACTGATCAATACCACAGGCACACAGGCCTGTTAAAATCATGACTTTTGTGGTACACTGAGAACAGGCTGAGATCAGGCTTCCTTTACTCCCTCTGTTTATGGACAGCTTGAGGCACTTTATAAATCTGTGTCAAAACTGGAGACCCACCATCACGGGGGAAAAGAAACCAAATTCAGCATTCTCTCTGGTGTTAGGTACTAGGATTTGGCTTCAGAAAGTCCAGACATCTGCACCCAAGAGTAATAGAAGTAACAATTACTGTAGTTGCAATCTGTCAGCCACCTTTTCCCAGCAGCAAAGCCTTACCTACTTGTCACAGTGGCACTGGGCCCTATTTTGTAGGGAAAGGTTGAAGATGGACACTGAAAATGCCTTCATCACAAAAAGGGATTCCACAACCTGAGGAAAGAAATGGCTCTCCAAAAGAGCAGTCATCCAAACTTGTGAAGATGATACTCTGTCTTTACAGAAAAACTCAGGAACTCAGCCTCTCATGACCCACATAGTACAAAAAAAAAAAAAAAAANGCTCCCGTGGTGTCAAAATAATTTGTAAATTAGCTGGGAAAAAAAAAACCCACCCTGGACAGCTGAGGTGAAATGCACAGACAGCATCTAAGGCAGAGAGACTGAATATCCAGCTGAGTCTCACTTCAGCTGCAATCAGCTACTATAGCATCGCCTTGCAGGTAGGAAAACAACCCTCCTGGCCAGTGAAGCAGCTGGCTTCTGTGTTCAGCAAGCTGCCAGTGAGATCACTGCAGGAGCTCCACACAACCCTTCCCAGATCAGCTACACTGCTGTTCACCAGCTACTGATGGCAGAGCCAGCAAAAAAAGTGTTTTCTGAGTCAACAACAAATGAAGGGAGAAGAATGGAGCAGATGCAAACCGACTAGTTGTCCAGGTGAGAAGGCTTCTGAACCCTCCTCCCAGGTCACTCCTGACTGCTAAAATCATCACTTGGTACACAAGCACTAATGCTCTGGAAGAAAATTCAGGCTGAGCTTCCAAGTGCATAAAGTTGTTCACTGCAACAGATACAGATTAGTCTATCAGGAAAAGAAAGATTGGATAAGCACCGGCATTTTTTGTCATATTAATTCTTGCTCTAGTAATTCCAAGTGATTCCATGCAATTTGAGCAGACTGAAGCTCAAGTCCAAAGCTACAGAGGAAAGGGTCTCAGAGCAACACAGGACAAAGGCCCTGGCAGGTATTTACCCAACTAGCAGGTTCACAGCATTCAGGCTGTGTCAGACACCATCTAAAACGGTATTTTGGGGCTGAACAGATCCAAGAAAATTACAGCTCAAGCACCAACAGCCCTCAGCTCGCCTGGGGGCAGTTAGGAAGCATGGCCAAGACCACTTTTTGATCAGGGACTCCCAGGATGAAGAGCAGCAGCCTCACCACACCACCTCCAGTGCCAGTGTCCTGCATAACTCCAGCAAAGCCACTTCCTTCACAGGAGACACCCAGGCAAATCTTTATTACAAAAAATGCCTGAGGATTTTAAATGGAAGAGTCAACATGCAATCTGGGCAGAAGGAGCAAGATAAGTAGAATTTAAGGCTTTGTGAAGTTTGGTAATAAAGTTTTGTGCTCAAGGAGGTGAATGCACAACATAACTGGAAAGAGTGAGGGGCATGATACTGTGCACCCCTGGTTCCATGCACATCAGAGAGGAGCAGATGTTTACAGACCAGCATTAAGGAAGTTGTTAAAAGAGTCATAGTCAATTCTGCAAGAGTAAGAACCTAGGATTAAGTTCCCAGAGCAACCAAAGTAAAGGCAACAGGTCAGCTAGCCAGAAAATGGCTCCCACTCTACTATTCCTGACTGAAAGGGAAAAGATATTTGAGTTTCTTGGCTCTCAGACCAGCTACTTTAGTTGGCTTTTGATTCACGTTCACAAGTTATAAACATGAACTACTTCACTGTTATTTTCTGTTTCAACAGAACTTCTATCTGAAGGAAGGACACAGGAAGCAGCTCACCACCAGCTGCAAAGGAAGAGAAGGCAGCTCTCAACTATGAAGGTTTCCGGTCTTAAAAGCACCAGCGTTAACTTTAATGAGAGGCTTTTTTTTTTTCCTTTGCCTGCCTGTTTCAGCAGTGAGGTGCACTCTGTGTCCCAACCCAGTTATGGTCCATAATGTACCATCTAAGTTTCAACAGTTACTTTTCTCCAGCACAGAAGCAAGCACAGTAAGCACATCCTCCTCCTTCACCCCTCTACACTAGGCCTAATCCACACAGGCTGATTTTCTTTGTACCAGTGCCAACTCTCTGTGCCTTAGAACAACAGGACAAAGAGAAAGCTACAATGTAAATAGCAGAAACAGAGCTTACACCCCTTCACATCCACATCGAGCTGTTTTTCCCTGGAACTCAAGAAAGTATGGAATAAAAGCAAGCAAAAATGGTCAAAGACCAAGCCTTACCTGCGTAAGTGCAGAGCATTCCACGTATTTTACAGCCTTCAGGTCCCGGGCCAGCTTTTCAGCAGTCTCTGGAGTTATGGGCTTCTGCTTGTTCTTGGCAAGTTTCTCAATTGTTGAGGGATCATCTCTTAAATCAATCTGGGTCCCAACAAGCAGAAAAGGAGTCTTTGGACAGTGGTGAGTAATTTCAGGTACCCACTAAAGACAGAAGAGATGGCATTTGTTACTAACCACCTAAGATAACTCCTGACATACTTCAGCAGCTCTGTTTTCAAGCAGAGTTCAACCAACCTTTTCTTTCACATTTTCAAATGAAGAAGGAGAGACCACTGAAAAACAGACCAGAAATACATCTGTCTGTGGATAGCTGAGGGGTCGTAATCTATCATAGTCTTCCTGACCTAGAGAGGAGGAAATTAACATTGTATTAGACCCAGACAACAAAATCCTGCCCTCTACAGGGCATCAGAATGCACATTTCATCACGATAACATTGTTCTGATTAATCCTAACCCCTAAGCAAAGAGCCAAGCATATGGCAAACACAAACATTTGAAAAATCTAAGTTTCAAATCCAGAATTCATCCAGTTGTGACCCAACAGTGAGCTGCTGAAAATCACAGGAAAGCTGGGAAGTCTCCTATATATTTTGAGATGAAACACCCTCAACTGCATAACAGTCTCTTTAATTATAAAGGAAAGTTGCAGAACGTGGCTCCAGTTATAGATGAGGTCCTCTGCACCTAGTCCATTCATTACAAGTATTATGCCATCGAATTTCATTACCCTGCAAAAAAAACCCTTCTCTTTGGAGGTCAGAACAGTTTTATTTAAAAGAACATTCTGACTTATGCTGTGAGCACTCAGTGAAGTGTCTCCAGGCATGAGGAGGAGAATGTTGGTGGTACATGTGACTGTGACCAAGCCACTCAGCAGCACTCCCCTAAAACCAAACTCCCAGCATGGGCAGTGTTTTGGAAGAAGCCAGCCTCTTTCCTCTGAGCCCCTGTGGGTGGGCAAGGTACCATCAGCACTGATCCACCAGCCTGACAGTCCAAGCTCATTCTTAAACCTCCTCCTGCCCAATTCAACAGCACTGCTTTCAGAAAGCCAAGCTGGCACTGAAGCTGCTGCACTTATGGGCAACCAAATCCAACACAGTTGTTTAAAATGTCTCAGATTCCAACTAATGCTGTCTCATTCATCATACAGGACAAAGACCTACAAGATCTTGAAGCAGCTGACACAACAGCTGGGACACCTCAGTGGAGAAGACCTACAGTTTGAAGGTGGAAATCTAGACATGGTTTTGTCTCCTGTGCTTGGCTAGACACAGAGGAGTAAGCACTGACCAGAATCATACTCTCAGAATGGTTTGGGGAGGAAAGAACCTTGAAGCTCATCTCATTCCAACCCCCTGCCACGGGCAGGAACACCTTCCACTAGATCAGGTTGTTCCAAGACCCGGCCAATCCGGGCTTGGACACTTCCAGGGATGGGGCAGCCACAGCTTCTCTGGGCAACCTGTGCCAGCGCCTCACCATCCTCACAGGGAAGAATTTCTTCCTAGTATCTAATCTAAAATATCTAGTTGCAATTAAAAGACTACTCCCAAAGTCTATCTTCCAAGTACAAGCTCAAAACAAAGACTTGGGTTTTAATCTGAGACCTAGCAACAGGGGTTTCATCCATTGCTAAATTTTGTCACCTGTGCTGGCTGCTATTTAGAAAAAGCAGGCAAGCATTAAGAACAAACACTTTTCCCTCAGCAGTCCAGCTCTGGAAAGAAAGCTTTTACCTTCACAAATGCACAGAGTCACCTACATGCATTAAAGTCATTTGGTAACTTCTCAAGATTACTAGCTGGATCACTGCTCATGTTGATAATAGATGAATGTATGTAACTACACACACACTTCTCAGAGGTCTAAACCCTCAGCTGGAAAACAGGCAGAGAAGGACCCAACACAACTCCCCACACTGGGACTGTGCAATGCCACAACTGCTGTAGGACCACCAAGATCCCTACAGCAGACCACACAACATGTCAGGAAGGAGTCTCTCTTTTCCAACTAACTCCTTATCCATGAACTAGGGAACTTAAAATAACGGGAACGCGAATCACATTTGGGAGGAGAGCATGGAGAAGAGCTAAGTGAAGCCATGCTGCCAGCTGCAGGTTGAGCTCTGCGTGTCCACGAGCCCCAGGTGAGCTGGCACTGACCCTTTGCACAATAAAGGGCCCAGGGACCTGTGGCACAGGCAGCTAATGGACACTCAGAGATACAGCAGGAGCCAAGGACTCAGTTGGAAACCCCCAGACTCTCCAACACACACTGGGAGGGATATAAAAACCCACAGTTTGCTTTGTTCAGGGTCTCTTCCCAGAGGCACTGCTCAAGCTGTTATTTTGGTTTTGCATCACAATTAAATTTTAAGGCTCTGGATGCCTGAGACACCTATGGGAAACCTGAGGCAGTTAGGAGATTCTTTCTGACTCTGAAGTGTGGTGCACACTGAGAATCAAGCAAGGCCCCACTGGGTCACTGGAGCTGCCCCTATGAACAGGCTTCAGCCCCAGCTCAGGTGGTGAAGTGTGACCGGATGGCCAAACAGGAAAGTTTCTTTAACAGCCATAGGGTTTAACTGGAAACCTAGGATTGTTTGACTCATCAAATTAGACACTAATGATGCATGTAAGAACACAGCTGAAAACAGATTAAATTACATCAGACAATTTTAGATGAAAGCTTATGAACTAAGCTCTCTAGAAGGGCTCTTTTGAAGAGTTTACAATACCAGTTGCTGCCACATCACTTCAGTATTATTGGGCAGTAGGGACTGGGTATCCAGCAGCTGAACCAGTTTCTACCCTTTCTTGGTAACTTTTCACACATGCAAAGCAATGTTTAGCTGTTTCACCTCTGCATATTTCTCCAGCCTAAAATTGAGATACAGCTTAAACAAGAGGCCAGCAGATTTTTAATTCTTAAAAGCACACAGTGAGAAGGCTTATGAAATCCACATCCTGACTCCATACACATTAGGATGCAGAGATGTGCACACATTTAAGAGGTTCTAATATTAGTCATTCTGTCTTGACAGAATCAAGAGAGATTTTACCCTTCTACTAAAAAAAAATCACAGCAAAAACACCCCAATTGTATGTCTTCATGTTCAACATCACCTCAGGTAAATCTTAGTCAAGTACAATGACACAGGTTTCTCACCTGCAGTATCAAAGAGGCCAAGGGTGTAAGGCTCTCCTCCAATCATCACTGTTACAGCATAGTTATCAAAAACCTGGCAAGAAAAGAGACACACGTTTAAAGGAGACATGAATAAGCCATTTCTCAAACCATCATCCTACTACTCACCTTGCCAGAGGACCTCTGATTTGACCAAGAGACACCTCTACAGGAAAAGAGGAGTGCTATTACCACTAACACCATGAACAGAACAATTCCATATGGAATAGGGGTACTCCAGCTGATTCCATGACATACTAAAGCAAAGGTATATGAGGTACATCACTGAGTAACACTTGATAAAAACCACTGAGCAAAATACCTACAACAGTGTTTGCTACTGCAAGGAGGTTTCCCATGCTGCCACAGAAATTCCAAACTTTAACCTTAGTGTGACACAGCAGACACATCCTCACAAGGACAATGGATAATGTCAGCCCTGCCCTTCAAGGGCACACAGTGATGGGGCTGCATCTCACAGTACCCAAATCCTCTGAAGTCCATATTTCTGAATATCTAGGGAACTCTATTTATAGAGTCCATCCTTTCAAGACAGATTTATCCTCCATATTTGAAGGAAGCAGTATCTGGTAAAAGTCAGTCTGTGTCAAATTCAATCTAAAATGACTCCAGACACCAAGTTCTACTGCCTCTGGAACAGCACCTGGCACAACAGTACTGCCCTCCAGGACACTGCACAGATTAAAGCCAGCACTGCCCAGGGTTTCACCCACTAAGTGGTTTACACAACAGGGCACAAGGGCCTACCCAAAATCTCACCTCCAACACCCACCCACTCAGCAGAGCACTGCCTGAAGTCAGCATCCTTCATTCCAATAACCATGTTGTCTTCAGAACCACAACAGACAGTATTGAAGAAACTACCTTTGGTAAAAGATCCTTCCCATTCAAAAACCCCAAACCCACCACCTGTCCCTGCAAGTTGCTGCCTGGTCACTTGGGGCCAGTCAGGATCTCCAAATGATGATGGAGAAGTTCTGCTTCCTCACAGAACTGCAGCCTGAGCATCTCTCACAGCTGAAGTAAACCCCTACAGGAAAGAGGTCAGCAGCCCCCTCAAAGGCTTCTCATGGAACTGAGCAGGGAGGGATGTGGAAAATAAACAGTCACATGCATCTGTTGTTAATACAGTAAGAGCCAAATTTCTTGAAAATAAAAAAACAACAAAATTTCAAGTAAGAGCAGTGAGACTGCACCTTAAAGCTGTGCTCCCCAGAGTTCAGATGTCTCCTTCCCGTCTGACTGCCTTTCCCACCTGACACTATCCTGACTTTTTCACTTTTTCACAACTTACAATGATTGAGAAAGCAGCTATGGCCACTGCACACTGCATATCCCCAGAATATCATCCAGAAGCAGAAACTCACTTCTCACACAACTTTGAATTAGCACATTCAAGATTTTAAAGCACTGCAAGAGACTTCACCATTCATCCCCACTATCTGCAGCCCAATCCATCACACACTGCACTGGGTTTGCCTTACTGAACACGCAAGAAAGTGTCCAGCTCCAAATCACACCCTGGGGATGAGGGAGGATGGAAAGTACTTCACAGGGCACATTCAACCTGCCATGACTGTACTGCTTCAAGACCCCAAGAGACAGATCACCATGAGGACTCCTCTGCTCCCAGGAACAGAACAAGGAACCAGAATGATGAAGGTCAGAGCATTTGCTCTTCCACATGTCCGAAGATGGTCAGCAGCTCAATCCCCCAGCAATATCCCCCCTTTTTTGTTCAGCTACCACCTGTAGCTGCCTTTTCAGGGCAATTAGTATGTCTCCTTTCTCATCTCTGTTTTTAAAGCTCCCTATCTGCAAAATGGGATTTTTTAATTTCAATATTTTTTGAAATATTTGGGGTAGAGCCCTAAAAAAGCCAAGGTTATGAGGCTGGCCTTCACAGAAACCAGGCAACTGTAGTCTCATAGCACAATTCACAGGCGATTTCATCCTGAGTTGTGCCAAAATGCTAAAAAACCAGAGCCCAAAGAAGTTTCAGTTCCTGCCAAGACCAGACAGCCCACTGCAGCAGCTGGCAGGAGCTCTCCTGGGACAGGACTCACACTTGAGCTGTCACAACCCAAACACTGCCAGTGCCTTTCCAAAGACGTGCCCCTCGCTGCCTTGATTTTTGAGAATGGCAACAACATCAAAAACACACAGGTAACAAACCATGTGCAGTACCACCATGAAACCCATCTTCCACTGGGAAATATCCTCCATGAAGAGAAAGGATTGGAAAACCCAGAGCCAACTGAATAGAACTATCTATTGGTCTGAAATGGTGTGAAATGTCCATACTGTGGCCAAGCCACTGCAAAAGCACAGCAGTATCCATTCCATTCCTCTGTCCATTTATAACTAGATGCATTAGCTGAGATATCAGAGGTTTTGTACCAGTTTCCAGAGTGTGAAATATGCCTCTAGGCTCTTCACAGAATTAGGAATGGGCATCTGGTATCTCCAGAATAGCAAGTTCCTCAAACCATGAAGTTCAGAGGTAAGTAACATTTTGGAAACATGAGGCAGATTTAAAAGGCACTATAAAGAAGCCTTAGCACACCCTGAACACACTTCACTGGCCACTAACTTTTTAGCAAGTTTTCCACATTCCTTGCTAGCAGAGATTTACAGCCAGTACTACTGTGTGAAGGACAGAAGACAAACTTGAAGGCTTTTGAAATATACATTTTAAGATTATAACATTTTTCAACTTAATCGCTTCCCTTAAGGGATAGGTACAGAAACACTCACTGCTGAACTCACTGACCAATTTCATTTTGCCTTGACTATAAAGAATAGCTTAAATAGGACAAGCAGCCTTTCACAGGTTCAGCACAGAATGTGGCTGCCCTACAAGCATCAAATCACGATACTTGACACCTTAAAAACTTAAAAATGGCAAAACAGTTTCAAATGCCACTTCTCTACCAAGCTATAACAGAGCCCATGAGAGGCTGAGCTCAGGTCTCCAAGCTTACAGTGCAATCCCAACAGTGGCCACTGCATTCACACTGAACACTACAAGGTTTGGCAGCCCTTTCACCTTTAGCTCCTGATCTACAGCAAAAGACAAATATTCTTATTTTCTGGAAGCCTGTCCTACCCAGGACAAACCTCATATTTGGCAAGTTGAAAAATTCTGGATAGCATGTAAAGTCGGTATCTCAAAAAGATGTGATGATGTTTACTGCAACTTCTTTCCCACAAAGAGAGGAATTTTCATAAAGTCCTCTTCTGAAAGAGCTACCTGGCATCTCAGAGGAGCTACCTGGTGTTCTGAGTTACTTTGTAACACAGAGAATATTATCAACTCTCTCACCTGCAGATGTTCTCTGTGATGCATTTCCGGGTCCAAATTTGTTTGGGATACATAGAAAAACTCTTCAACTTGTATATTAATAGAAGATTGCCTTTTCAGGTCCATAACAGAAAATTAGTATAAAGAACATCCAGCTGTCAGTCTCTTGCAGCAACCTCAATAAAAACTGACCCACCTCAGTAGCAGGACACTGATTTTGCATACGTAATACGAAGCAGAAAAGCACTTTTCTAACAGGAAGACTGTGAACATGCCTCACAGGCAGCCAAACTGCACTCAACTGAACTTTGGGTAAGTCAAGGGATTCAGTATGCCAGAAAACTGAGTCTGTGAAATTCAAAAAGGTTTCTTCTACATAATTAAGGACTATGCATACATTTGAAGTATAAAAGAACGTGACTGCATCCAAACACACTTCTCATACTTAGCTGAAGTTGACCAATCACCCTCCATAGGTCACCTCTGGATCTTTCAGAGTTGCAAAAGAAAAATGAGCCTCAGAAAACGTTAACTGTAGTCACTGACTATTTTAGTAACATGAAACACTCCCTTTCCTAAAAACAAAGATGTAGAATTAAATGAGAGCAAATTGGAAAGGAGCAGGTGCTCCTACTGCTTGCACTCCACTGGTCTGCAGTCGTTTGCACTGCTTATGTCACTCACAGAACCCATCCACTAAGAAAATGCATATTCTGCATAGCAGTCAAGCAGCAAGAACAGACCAGATACAGGTGAACCAACNCTTTCCTGAAAACAAAGATGTAGAAGTAAGTGAGAGCAAACTGGGAGAGAGCAGGTGCTCCTACTGCTTGCTCTCCACTGGTCTGCAGTCGTTTGCATTGCTTATGTCACTCACAGAACCCATCCACTAAGAAAATGCATATTCTGCATAGCAGTCAAGCAGCAAGAACAGACCAGATACAGGTGAACCAACCAGCACCACCAAGTGATATGGAAGGCAGCAGCAGAGTATTGGACTGACTGTCACTTCTCCATGCTGGGCTAGCCAGCCTCCAAGAGGAAAGGAGTCTGTAAGAACACGTACTAGGGCATGCATGCTGTCAAGGTTAGCTCCAAAGGGAGCTCATGCTCCCCCACCCCATCATGCCCCAAGAACAACTGGAGCCATTCTCACACTTACCGTTGGTACGTATTCCGATGGGAATTTATTTGTTGTATAAGAAATTAAGAGACAGGTTTTACCAACAGCACCATCACCCACTACTACACACTTGATCGTCTGCATAGCTGAAATCTACTAGAATATCAACTCCAGAGAGAACCTAAAAGAAAAAAAAAAGATACATATAGTTAGATGTTTGCCATATGCACTAGATAGCCATGCACATCACCTTTGACTGAAACCCAAATCACTAACAGCACACGTGATACATGAAAACGTAACATTCCTAAATGAGCTGGTAGATCCTCTCCCCTCATTACACACATAAAACTGCTCACATTCATAAGCAAAAGAATTTTTGCCTAGTTACCTAGAAGTGGGCAAAAACATCTTTGGATTCTTCCAGATTAATTTTTTTTTTATGCATAGAAGCATCTAGCCTCAGATGCACTGAAAGCTGGAAGTGTAAGCTCTGGTGTTGAGAGCTGCTCAGGAACACACCTGCCTCCCAGAGAGCTCCCTCCGGAGAGCAGCTCAGCCTGAGATACATCAGCAGTGTTAATGGAATAAAAATGAACATGCACAGACAGAAATAAACATGATTATTTTCTTCTTTCCCTGCCTTTTTTAAGACTTAAGCAGCATTTTACAATTTTCTGGTTGAAATTGCTAGTTAATACACACTTTTATCCCCACTGTGAAGTGTTAACAGCACTGAGAGCTCAGCAGAGCATTCAGATCCCAAGGGGATTACTCTTCACACATCACAAGATCCAAAAGCACCCAGCTACTCCAACACTGTCACAAAGCAAAAACTTTAGTACTTGAATTAAACCAGTATGCATCACCAATATCTCCTCCAAACACTTGCTGGCCATCTCCAGTGTTGCACAGCTGTCCTGCATTTGTGTATTACTTTAATTAGAGGTGTACCAGGCTCTGGTCACACCTTCACATAGACCTATGAAATCCTGACCCCAGGAAATTAGTGGCTAAGCTCTCACTGACTGTCAGCATAATATCATCCAAAATACTTTCATTTACAGCAAGAAAGACTTGCTGCAGTCTTTGTAAAGTCCTGACAGGGGGCAGGGGGTGGTGCAAGCAGCAAATCTGTCATCATAGGAACAGCAAAGCTTTAGCCAAGCAAGGATGCTGCCATAGCTCTCATGTCTGGGTAACTGCACTAAAAAATCCAAATCAATCCCTCCTGAACTATGCATTTGATCACTTCCTGAGGATTTAATTTCTTACAGTAATGTAAATAAAGAACAGTGCAAATCCAGATTTCTGAGGCTTTAGTCACAGCCAGCAGCATGATTTGATACTGTATATCACACCATCATGCCTGCAAGGAAAGGGAATTGCTAAGGACTCAAAAGAAACATAACACCCCCAGCTCTTCTTCAAATACTGCAGGGATGCTCTAAGATTTCAAGCAAGACAGCTACCTTCATAATAAACATCCTCAGAAGTTCCTAAGAACAGTACATGTAGGGGAATACTAGGCACCACCATTCCACAAGATCCAGACAAAACCACAAGCAGTTTTAGGAAATGGCAGCAAATATTCTCAGAGCAAACCATCAGCCAGCACCTGGTACACCAGGCACTCACACTGCCATCCTCATCTGTAAATCTCCTTTCAGCAAGCACAGAGACAATGAAAGATGTGTGTAAGCATCAGGTGTTGCCACCAGTCCTCTACTTGTTGCCCCATTTCAATATCAATAGAATCTATTGATTTATGCAGATCTCAGTTTCTCAGCAGACATCCAGCAGGATGCACTGTGCAGACACATCAACAGGCCCTTCATTAATACAACAAAAAGCTCTGCAATTTGGCCCTGAAGCAAACACATACTTACTCATAAAGACAAAGCAGTTATTTACATTTCAAAAGACATCTTCTATGTTCAGGCCAGTTCAACTGTTCAGATCCAAGTACCATTATTCAATATTGCCCCAGTTGTGAAGTGCTGCCACAGTTCTGCCTTGCCATGCTATTGGCACTGATTGATCCCAGAGAAAGTCCCATTTCAGAACAAAAAAAGGCAACCAGACAGAAAGCAGGCAGTGGAACAGCACAGCTCAGGCCCATATTAAGAAAGTCTTCACGCTCAGAGGAAAGATGCAAAGGGATGAGCCACTCATTAAGGTGATTCCAAAAGAAAACACACCAAAACTCAGGCAGAGCAAACGAACCCAAGGGCATTGCAGCTAACCACAGCCACCAGTATGCCCCACTCACACGGGCAAGACAATTCTACAATCTGCCTTTGGTTTGGGCAAAGCCCAAAGCATTCAGCTCTGCCACTGCTCAGTGCAGGTAAGCTGCTGTCTCCAGGAATTCCTCTCAGAGTCAGCAAATGAAGTACAAAACAAATCTCCACATTGAGTTTCCCAGCCACTTCTCATATGTTTTTCCAGTTTCCACTCGAATTTGTTACACTGCCCAGCCAGTCCCTGGAAGCCCTGCTCCAGCTGTCCCTGCTCACCCCATGGCTGGCACAAGTGGAGGAACATCCCTCTCAGGTAACAGCACTTACAGCCAACCCTTTAGAGAAGCACTCTTTTCACCAGCTCTCCCCTGAGCAGACCAGAACTCCTCCATGCTGTAATCCTCCCTTCCTGTTCTACCTCCCTCTTCTACCTGCTTCCCCAGTAATTTGCATTTCCTTATTTACCTGTAATTTGCAGGTTGCACATCTGCTTCAGATAACCTGTCCAGAGCCCTGAAAGCACACTACAGATAAAATCCTGACCCTGAAGCACTCCCTGTGCTCACTGCAACAGACCAATCCCTCTATAAACACAAATTTTGTATATTACCAGGAAAACTAGCATAGACCTTTGTAAAAAAAAAAATAAAAAATAAAAAAAAAATTCAGTATTACTCTTTAAAGCTCATAACTCCAGGGAGCACCAAGCAAGCCACAGTACTAGAAAGTGTCTCCAGTCACAGAGTGTGCTGCAAGCCTTTGCTTCCCTGTCCTTGGACACAGCCAAGTGCCCACGCTGGCACTGGGAGAGAAGCTGCTGTTCTCTGGCAAGGGCTCAGGTCAGAGACTGGGGGTGACACAGCACCAGCTGCACACATCCACCTTGCACACTGCTCACGCTATTCCTGCCACAGCTCTGACCCTGGCAGTGAGCTCTCAGCCCTATCCACACAGTTTGTCTCACAGAGAACACCAGCATTGCAGACCAAGAGCATCCACCAGAGCACTGCTCACTCCCTCTGCACCTCTGATTCCCTCCTGAAGTGAAGCATTGTTGTGGTGCAGATCAACGGCTCAAACACACAGCACTGCACTGGGTGAAGCAGCACACGCTACCTTTTTCTACCAGGTAACCTGATCCTTTCAATTTTCTGGCAAAACTGAGAACAAATAGCCCAAAGCCTTGCTCTGGAGCCTAAAGCAGAATCTGAATGGCACAACAGGGGTCTGGAAAAGCCCAGGCAGGGTTGTTTTCTTTCTTTTTTGGTTTTTTTTCCTCCTTTCTAAAAAACAAAACTAACAGCATTTATCATCAAAACAACTGAACTGGACCACTGGAAGCTCTCTATGAAACAAGCAAGTACCACTGCTCTCACACAAGTTGTTCAATTGTGGTTCCACCCGCCACTATTGGACACTTCAAGATTACACATTAAAAGGAACAAAACAAATTTGAGCACATCTCTTGGGTGAGATCCTCCCTTTTTTAATGGATGTATAACTTTATGTTTAAATACTGAAATAAAATGGTGTAAGTTTTAAACAGATTTAGAGTGTTCAGCATAGGTCTCCAAAGTCTTAGCAGTGTCAAAATAGAGTTGTTGAATATATTATTTTCCTTGGATTAGTAGGCTTTCTAGATTAGCTGGTTGAGCTACTTCATGTTTTGCACTTCTAAGAAGTCCATAGATCACAACTGAAAACAAGCAAATTTCTAAGTAGCTTAGATTCCCTATCCTGGGACCTCCTCTTCCATAGGAATAATTTTAAGGGTACATACATCATTGACTTCTGGTTTAAAAGTAATTTAATCCAATTTGAGATTAACCACAGAATAATTCACCTCCAGAGTGCAACAACAAGGGAAATAGAAACAAAGAAGTTACAGAGGCTTTGGGCTTGTTTCCCCCTAGAAGTTACCACCTAATAAAAGGAAGTCTGTATGTACAACACCAGCAGAGAGAGCACTCCAAGCAGTTTTAAATATCTGAGGGAATTGAAACAGACTGGAAAGCACTGAAGTCACCCCAGCCTGAGTGCAGTGAGTGGNATTTCATCTCTCAAGCCTGTCTGTGGTGTAACCAAAAGCTTCACCAATTCAGTGAAGTGCATGTCAACTAATGATACTTGCAGTATTTGCTGAATTTTAACCTGCTTAACATGTGATCACAACAGCAGGATTTCAGAAAACTCAACACTGTCTTAGAGAACTGGGACCTGGCATCTGGAAACTGTGGATTACCCAGCCATGCAAACTCTGTGAAATTCATAGGCCCATTATAGACAACTTTGCCTTAAAGCTCAATCACACTTTTGTGGAAGACAGCTGATCTTCATTTAGGATTAATTCCAAAAGTGTTAACAGAGATGACAGTAATACAATAAACAAGGAACTGAAGTCTCCAGTGGGACATTCTGGAGCCTGGTAATCCTTCCTGGTGCAAAGGAAATTCTGGAGTGATGCACTTTGGTCACACAGGCCTGTCCAAGCACCAAGACACTGACTGATCACAAGAGGCTGAAGAAATCCACGGTACCTGTGGCAGGTTCCCATTGACTAAGCACAAGCCATACCATCCCAAACACACTTGCACCTCCCTCTGCTCAGTTTTCACAAACTTTGTGTAATTTGAGAGTAACTGCAATCTGTTCCAGTACCTACGTGCACTACTAACTGGAGAATTAAGTGAAATTTTGTAGGGTTTTGTACACAATCAGTGTTCCCTACTACACTCAGAGTTAAGAATCTGCACAATCTCACCTTCACTCTTGCTGCATGTGCAATCTGAAGGAGAAACCACAAGCCTTCAAGCTTGTTAAAATTTCTCTAACTTTTAAGCTACTGAAGTTTGTTTTCAGGTTAAAATGTGTACATTCTCCCAGCCAAAGGAAACTGTGCTGCCAGATCTGTCTGCATGTCCTGAACTCACTTCCTGCCTCTGCAGCACCAGCACTTCCTCCATCAGGCAGGACTGAAACTGCTGCCATTTCATTACCAGGACCAGACACTGTGGCTCTCTGCAAGGTACTGCCCACCAAGAACCAATTTGTGGTGCTCTCTGGGATACACCATGAGCTTATGAGTTGAACCTTAACTACTCCATCACAGCTTCCAGATCCTGTTTGGCCACCTGCTCCTCCACACTCCAAGAAAACAAACAGCCGTTTCTGAAAACTAAATTTTTTTTTCCCCATCCAATGTCATTTTACAGTTTATTCATGCAACTCAAAGCACTCAGGGTTCCACACTGAAAGGAACAACATTCACAGGCTTTTACTCATGATCTCTGGAAACTACTTTTGCCTTTCCATGGTACTTTAATTTCATACCCTATGAAACACAGTTCTAAATGAAGTATTGCTTTGTACTCGACAATTTCTTTCCAAATTAATCCAATCCACTTCAAGGTCCTTGCCCTCAGCCACCTCTTCTAGCCCTACTACAAACTAAAGTTTTTGCTTTTCAAAGTGACAATCTCTCCAGTCACAGGGGCACCAAGGACAGGTACTTGGCTGCTACAATCCCAGCAACCTGATTTGCCTCACCAGAGATGCCTACCAGCATTACATGCAGGAGGTATTTATGTGTTACAAACACCACATGACAAAGGTCACCATGTATAAAACACTTTTTCTCTGCAGAGATTCCAAGCCACTAATGAAGGGACCACACGAGCTCGGCTGCCAGCCACAAAGAGAGAAGCCCCTGGACTTCTTGGTACAGCCTGTGATGCAAAACACAAACAAGCCACTCTCTGATTAAGCACCAAACTCCAGAAAAACTAACTGGCACAGAAGGCAGAACTGTTTTCAAGAGTAGTATCACCACAGCCAGAATTCTCCTTTGCACATGTGCAGCAACCATCTACAGACACTATGAAAATCCTCCAGCCCAAAGCCCTTCCAGCTTGCTAGGAATCATCTTCTTCATGAAGATCTCACCCCAGAACTAAACACATCTGCCACTTCTACGCTAGTAAGGTGGTAAATGACACATAAAAGAATATATTAGGTTCTAAACCACCTGGTGCCCAAGCTCAACTGCCCCTCCTGCCCACAGCTTAGACTGCTGCAGATGCTTAAGCTCTATACTCAAACCCAGAGGTTCCAAGTCAAGCCTATGGTCTGGGTCTTTCGTTTCTCAGGTGAGGCTTAAACTGACTGTTGAACTAAACTAGAACAGCACTGGAATTCCATTCCTCTAGAGCCAGGCAAATCATGAAGTCCAAGCTAAAACCTACAAAAGCACAAGGGGCAGACTTGAGACACAATCTTGTACTCCATCAGTTCATGATCTTGAAAAGGATACCCTGCTTAAAGCATTGTTTTGGGGTTAACTGTCACTAACAGTCAGACACAATCCTTTAAATACTACCAGTTCTCCCTGCAGAGTATAAATTCTGTCTCCAAAAACCAGTGTTGCTGTTCACTTTATAAGTGTCTAATTATGAGACAGATCCACAAAAGTTCAATTGCAGTAGAAGCTGTGTCAAGATAAACACAAGAATTCAGGTAAAGACCTGGATCTGCAGTGGGTGGGTTTTTATCTGAGGTAGCAGAGACTGACAGCAGCAGAGCATATTGCTGGGCTCCATCCCACAAAACTGCTCACACCAACAGTCTCAACCTGGTATGGATGACAGCATGAGAAATTTGTGGGTAGGCACACAAAAACAAGCAGTGGGAAGAGCCACAGGATCACCATCACCAAAAGAGCTGGATCAATACCATGACAGCCCTGATTTAGCTCATAGGCTCCTGTTGTTCTTGAAACCCACAAAGTTTGCTATCATTATGGGAATCCCTGCTGGGAGATCAAGCATGATGAGTCTGAGGTCCTCAAGCATCCCTTACTCTGCCACTCAACAGAGCCTGTACATCCCAACACCTCTACAGGTTTGAAGCTCCCATTTCTGGACAAGTTACTATGAATTGCCAAAAAAGTAGTAAAAGATCTCTCCTCAAAATGCAACTATCATAGAACAGAATATGCTGAGTTGGAAGGGACAACACTGTTTGAGGTCAACTGATATTTTCTATACTTAATGCTTTTCTTTTTCTAATTCTGTATGATTTGAGAGTTACTTTGCACATCTTTCTAAAGATTCCTCACAATCACCTGATACACACACACAAAAGACAGGAACTGAAGACAGTTGGGCATAGGAATTTTAATAGCCTGAGCCCAAACTACCAGCAGCACCATAACACACATTCCAACTTTTGCAACTTCAGAAGAAGGGGAAAACCATGTCATCCCATTTTAGCCCTAAATTCAAACCCAGAAAGCTGACCAGCTAGACAGTGTGACCCCAGTTACACTGTGGTGCAGCTGTGCCTGCACCTGCTCTGCCACAGGCATTGTCCACTATCCCACTTCAAGGCTCCAACCAACCACCTTCACCTGAACACCACCTCCACAGAAAAAAGTGACAACTTTCCCATTATCACTCTGGTTAAGGTTACACTGTCAAAAGTGGCATCAACACTGGAAAAACCTGCCCCAGATTAAGCACTGGGAAGTGTGTGGGGATACATTAAGTCCTTTTCTGTCAAAGGCATTTTAATCTTATCTTATTACTCTTCACTTTCACACACTGCAGGAGGCTGTTTTCCTCAACCATGCAACAAAATCCTGTTCAATATTTTACTACCACTTAAAAACCCCTATTTTCACTAGTTTAGTTGCATACTGATAATATTTAAAAATACAAGCTGCACCTACACTCTTATTAGGACACAGCACCCAACCAAGGCCCACATGGCCCTGATGGGTCTCCCCACTTTCCCCTTGCCAGCTACATTCAACAGTGGTAGAAAAGACACTGGCACAAGTTCCTTTCTTTTGAGGCATGTTTTTCCTCCATGAGAAGGACCCTGCAGCAGATCCTGCTCACTCCTGCCATGTTCAGAGTACAGGAGAGCTGCAGGTGCTCCATCCACACAACCTGGAAGTTCCTGGAAAGATGTGCTGTGTTCAGAGGTAATAGCTCAGGCTGTGTACCAATATGCTGTTTGTGGACTCCAAAGATAAAGCTTGGTTAAAAACCACTGCAAAAGCAACTTTTCCCAGATACTGAGCAACCCTGGATCACTGTTAAAACAAAGTAGCTGGAAGGCTTGCCAACACCATGCCAGCAGCAGGGGAGATGCCTGCCCTTCATCCACCTAACCAGCAGAAGGAACCAGCGCAGCTGGAACCACCCCACTTTGCCTGGCCCAAGATGAGCCCCAGCAGCCCTGTCCTCAGGACCAAGAACCTGCTGGGCAACTGGCAGCTATTCAGCCACTGGCAGATGCACAAGAGGCTCACAAAGATGTAGCAGCACTCCAGGACATGGGAGACTCAGCAACACTCCACATGCACCAAACCCTGAAGCGCCACAGAACTCAAGGTAACTGCTCAAACACACTGAGGCCATCAGATCCAGGCCCCTCTGCATTCAGCTGTTCCCCAGCCACTCTTTGGTGCACAAAGTCATGCAGCTCATGGAGTGGCAGAGGCCTTCCTGACTTGCATCCAAAGCTGCAGGAGCATTTTTGTCATTATTTCTCCAAACAGAACACTCATCATTGGCCAGAAACACAGCACAGCATCCTTCAACTTGAGAGAGCCGAGCAATTCAAACCAACTTGTTCCAAAGCAAGACAATTCTGGCAGCCTCAGCTACTGCTGCAAGTCTAGCACTGCATGCAACAGCAATGCCATGCAGCTCTGCCAGGGTCTCTGCCTGTCCCAATCCACAGCAGCCTAAGGCTTGGTGGAAACCTTCACCTGCCAGAGTTTGGTCTGTGCTGGAAAACACATGCTGACCCCACACAATCTCATCAGAGGCATGGACAACCTGGCAAAAGGGACCCAGTACCTACACACCCTCTCCACACAAAGGCCCCAAGGAAGCCCCCATGTTACTCTATTAAAAAAGGTTCTGTATTGGCTTTTCATGAGACAAGAAAATAGTGCATGGACCAACTCTCCTGGTAGGAATTATGCCACAACACTCTAAAATAATGGGGTGAATTAGCAGCACAAGATCCTAAAACAGCTTCTAAAAGCTTTTGAAAACAAATTCTTTGTTTTCTCTTTATAAAATATCACTTGTTTGGAAGAAAAATCAACACATCCTAAGGAAAGAACAGCTGCTCTACTGAAAACAGGCCAATTAGTATTTTGATGTTTTATGTCTCTTTAGGTCAGAGTTATTTTCTGAAACTCCAAGGGAAGATCACAAAGATAATTACACAAACTTTGCTTCTTGCTCTGTTTGCAGTTTTCTGCTCAGCCAGGCAAACAAACCCAGTTTGTCCACTCAAAAACAACCTAAAGGATCCCCTACCAGAAGCTGGGAATGATCTGCCTTAATGCCATTCCTGTCACTCACCTCAGGTATTGACACACACACCATGGGCTGCAAGAGGCTGTGTTAGGCTGGCCAGACATCCTCAGGGAGGGAGAACTTTTGTGCCAGGCTTCAGCCCTCGCAGAAACTCTGGAGAAAGGGCTTTCTTTACCTACCATTCCTAAAGGCAGTCCTTCCTGATGGATATACCCTTAGCTTGTATAGTGTAAAACCATAATAAAATGTGAAGTGTAGGGTTTGGAGGAAGCCAGCTAATTAACTGGTGACAAGCTGCAGAAATGTAAAGATACTTAAAATTTAGTTTAAAACTTTGCATTAAGGCTTACCTGGTCAATAAGCTGTTTTATTTGTCATATATTAACTACTGAAAATAGGGTGCTTTCACTTACATTTAATGCAAGAGTGAAAGGAGCCAAGGAAGAAGACTAAGTGGTTAAAGAGAGCTTCTTGCTACCTGAAGCACCAGAAAACAAATTCACTTCCGTTTGATTTGACAGCACTTTCATCATCTAAAACAAAAAAGATGTCATTCTTTCCTTGGGAAAGAATCTTTTCCCAAAGGGCAAGGATAACTACAACCCCTACAATTCCTCCTAACTGTCTCCTGCTCTAGAAACTCATATCATAAATTCATGATTGAGTCAAAGGACAGCAGGGAAGCTCGGCTGACAACAAAGGGCAGGTAGGGGAATGAGCAGGATAAAACACACAAGCTCACACACAACTTTTAAAAGCTGTGGGCACTCTCATGGGCATCAAGCAGATTACACACACCTCACCTGCAACATGTTACACACACCTCAGCTGCAGTGCTGCATGTTTGTTTATTGTCCAAGTCTTCCAGAGCTGGAACCCAGCTACACCAACCCACCACGGTAACAAGAGAGCTGCTGAAAAGGCTTTTTTTAATTGAAAGGTCCAGCTGTCTATGCTCATAAAACTTGGAAATTTATTTTAGTACTAAAGCTGCATTTTAACCAAAAGGAAACTTTACACCAAGATTAGGGGCCAGCTTCATACTGCACTTTCCATCAGCCTCACACACAGTTTACAGCAAGGAAAGCCCACTGCATCCACTGCACCCTTATAAGAGAAATCCCTGGGAGCTTCACAGGGACCCAATTTCTGTTTTCTGTTGGTTTCTAAATGAACTACAATTTCCACTTTAGGTACTTCACACTCTAAAGCTTCCAGAGCTTTTCTCTTTAAACAGTAAAAACATCATGAACTCCTCAGCCTGGCCATCAGTTTCAGACAAACAAACAACCCTAAAGCAGAGCACTTAATGAATTCAGAGCATCAGTTGCAGGTCATGAGTAACCAAGTTCAAAGTATGCAAATCTAGTGATTAAAATTTCTGCCTAGGATATGTTACCAAAGTGAAAACATGTTTTATCTTGCACCACAGCAATTTTCTATTCCTTGCCAAGACTTAAAAATCTTTTTTTTTTTTTTTTCAGTGAAGCATAAACGAGAACATTTTAAACACCAAACCATTTTTAGTCAGCAGTATTCTGATTCAAACCTTACATGCATGTCCAGGACCTGACTCAAATATACACTTGCCTATATTATCGTCCTCAGAACCTTACACTGACAACAAGAGTTTACAAAGCAGAAGTTTACAACAGAAGGGAAGTTTACAACAGCTTCCCCACATACAGCCAGCTGAATATAATTTGCTTACCAAAAAAGAGAAGCTTTACTGAGTTATGTCAATCAGCAATACAAAGAGCTTGATCCAGGTTTTAAATGCCCCTTCCAAAAAGTGGTTGGGGCACTGCAACTCAATACTTTGAACAGCCCACACCTCCTTCCCTGGGAGAGAAGCACAGATAAATATGAGACAAAGACAATCACAGATGGCCAGACCAAGCCACTTCTGATCAGTCCGTTGCCATCTAACATGGCCTCCTTGCCAGAGCTTCTATTCCTCATGCTGCTGTCAAGAGGGGAGCCCTGGCTGCCCTGGTCACAGCATCCACACGAAAAGGACACCAGGAATCCTGACTATTCTTTGCTAAGCACAGGTATCCAGTGCTGGCTGTTACATTCACAGCCACCCGGCTCTGCTACTGTCTCCTACCGCTGTCATCAGCTGCAAGTTCTTTCTACTTACAGATACACAACTGAAGCACAGACCACTAAAACAGACCTTTAAAACGCAGACAGGTGTTATGCTGCTGTAGTATATACATTCTTATGAGATTTCTAAGGACAATGTCATATGTCAACACCAACCCTCGATGCTACGGTGGCATCACGCTGTAATGAGAGCTGTGGGACAGCTCTGGGTAACCCACAGCCTTGCAGCTCGTGGGATAAATGCCCAGAAGAGCCTGCGACTCCTCGACTGAGCGTTCCCTGTGCAGGGAACATACCTGGAGATCGACCCCACGCCATGCCCGCACCCCGCTACGGTTCAGGACTCCTGTGGCGCGGCACAGCCCAGCCCAGCCCGCAGCCCCTCGGGGCTTCTCCCACAGCCCCGGGCGCAGCCGGGCTGCTACCGAGCGCGGAGGGCCGCGGCTGGAGCCGGGCCGGGCAGGGCGGGGCCGGGCCGGACAGGGCCAAGGGAGTGCGGCCGGGCCCCGCCATGGCCGCGGGGACGTTTCCTGCGCCGCTCCGAGGGTCCAGCCCGCCCGCCCGCCGCACGGAAGGCGGGGAAGGGTGGGGAGGAGAAGCGGCGGCCATGCCCACCGTCTCAACAGACCAGCCCCACAAAGGAAGCGCCCGCCAGCAGCCGCTGGGACCCGCAGGGACGAAGCCGCCCTTCCCCCCGGCAGGCGGCTGCTGGAGAGGCCCCGCACACACAGCAGGCCCGGCAGGGCGGCTCCCGCATAGCGGGTGCTCCGACCGAGGCGAAGGCCGGGTCTGTCGGTGGGTGCCGGGCGGGGATCGCGGCCAGCCGGCGGTGCCCGGTGTCCCGGTGCCCGGCCGGGGGTCCCGGTGCCGTCTCCGCCCCCCTCCCCCCCCCCACTCTCACCTCGGACGCTCCGCCGGGCGTTGGCAGCTCACTGCGGGGTCTCCTCCGCGCAGGCACAGGGGCAGCCGATTGACGTCACCGCGCAGCGTGCCGGCGAGGGGCGTGTCGGCTACAGCGCCCCCTGGCGGACGCGCGTGGCTGCGCGCAGGGCGCTGCGCGGANAATAAGAAGGGCCAAAGACCCACAGTTCCTCCTGCTGGGACACTGCTCCTGGCTGGGAGATGACACCCTCAGAGCAGCGGGCACTTACGGCGGGTTAAATCCCCTTAACTCTCCCCCATTCTTCATCTCCACGCAGAGCCACTTCGAGAAGCAAAGGAAAAATCTGGCCTGAAGCAGAAAACTCCAGAATAATTCAAATTTTAAAAGCTGGAAAGAGCTGCAAGTACCAGTGCTAGCAGCCTCAAGACACCAAACACTGGCTCTGGGGAGCACCTGGCAGGGCTCAAACCCTCAGAGCATATTTATGTTGGGCCTCTTAAACAAGCCCTGGTTCATATGCATGGCCAAAGACAGAACAAAACCCACTCTGCCCAATGTAATGATGTCAGAAGCACATCTGTACCTTCTTCTGCAAATATTGGCCATCCCTGGGGATTTTGGAAAGGGCTGTTGCCTTCTGAATATGCTCACTGCTGCCCTGAGCATTTACAAGTCAGAGCAAAGGAAGAGAAATATTTTCAAAAGAGTTTTCAAGACAAGATCATTAATATCAGCGTCTCACTGTCTCTCCCAGCTGATTTTGGATTAAATCCCTGCCCTGTCAAGCACAAAGGCACCAGCTGGGTAGAGGCTGAGCTGAGTGGATGAGATCATGAAGCTGGAGAGACCCTGGAGCCTCCCACAGGGCACCATCTCCTCATTTCTCCAGAAACTCATCCTCGCCACAAGCATCACAGGAGGCTTCACCTCAACCTCCTGCCACCACCTTCATCCTCGTCTGTGTTCCAGATTATGGGTTGCTTTGGCTCTAAAGCACCTTCCAATATTTCTGATGATGCCTCAGTTCTTTGGCCTTAATTAGATCCCAACAGTGCATAAGCAATTTTGGGGGAATGGTTCTCCCTTTTCCATCACCCCTCCCTGCAGCAGCTTCATTCCCCACTTCCCACAGTGCCAAGAACACTGAGCATGGCTATGAGCTCATCACCTCCACGTCCTGTCTCTCTCTTCCTTTGTGTTTTCATACAAAGCCATAGTGGTTTTGCTTTTTGGGGGCAAATCCAAAAGACTTGACAGCACCTAGAGGAACTGCAGGACACCTGTGAGTTGTGGGGTATGGAGGGCCAGGGGTATCTGCTGGACACAAGTGACATCCCACCAAAGGCTACACAACCAGCACTCCCCAGTCCTCTTGTGCATGCCATGGTACAGATATTAATGATGGAAACAGAGAAAACCAGGGCAGGAATCCCCACTTCCCAGAGGAGCATAAACCAACACATGTGAAGATCTGGTGTTGCTGTAATTAGCACCACACAAAGCCCATGCAGTAATTAACTTTCTGCCTTCCAAGTTAAGACTTAATAGCATGCAGTAAAATCAGACCTAAGGCAATGAAATGAGCAGAGAAAAACCCTGTCAAATTAGGCACCTGTGACTTGATAAGGAATTAATTATAGCCTGGTCTAATACTACTACTACTA
>VZUA01102927.1:0-11298 GCA_013401035.1 Horornis vulcanius
TATCATCATAAAATCACCCCAAGACACTTCTGAACAGAAATATTTCAAACCTGTATTTCCTGATTTGGGCCTATCTGAGACATGAACAAAAGTTGAGTTGCTAGATTTCTCTGGAGACCAAATGCCTGTTTTCTCATCAGCTTTAATGATGAAGTCTGAGAAATTCTGAGTTTGATCAGATGGAACAGGGCACATAATCTTCTGAGCTGGATGCTGATATTGCTGTGTGACAGTGATGCATAGGAGAGATTCCAGTTGTCCCTTGGAACACCCCATCCTCCTTGTGACAACAAGGAATCTTGCCTTCCCCTGCTCCCAGCTCATGGTTAATGCCTCTTGCAACAAATTATTTAAGCAGAGGAATGAGTTTGGTGCCACAATTACGACAGGCAGCAAACCAGACCCCACAGCTGCCCTTTCATAAATCCCAGCCCTTGGTATCCACGGTGGGGAGCTGGTGCAGGAGGTGGGGTGGGCTCCTTGTGAGAGAGAGGACATCCCAGAGGGGATCAGGGCTTGGAATGAAGCCCAGGAATAAAAAATGGCAGCAGGCAGTATCCTGTTGTTCTGGAGGGCTGTGGGAAGCCCAGCTGGGTCTGTGCTCTTATCATGGCCAAGGTCTGCAGAGCTGGTGGTTTCACCAGATCCAGAGGATCCTCCTGGCAGGGGAAAAGTCCTGCAGCTCGCACACCAGTGAGCTCAGCACAGACAGAGCAGCTCTGAAAGCTGCTGCACGGAGTCCATGCTGCACCATAAATTACAGGGTAGTTATTTCTTAGTTATTCAGCAGTTACAGTGTAATTAGTTCCGCTTAATGTCAACTTTTGTCAATACGTCTTTCATTAGCCAGAAAATTAGAGCTGGGTTTGGAAGCAATAGCAATACACGACTCCCTCTGAGCTTGGGCTTGGAGAAGGGAGGAGAAGAAGAGCTGTGGGGAGGGGATGAGGCAGTCAGGTGAATTCTGGGGCAGTCAGGTGGATTCTGGGACTGTCAGGTGAATTTTGGGTCTGTCAGGTGAATTCTGGGGCTGTCGGGTGAATTCTGGGGCTGTCAGGTGAATTTTGGGTCTGTTGGGTGAATTCTGGGGCAGTCAGGTGAATTCNTGTCAGGTGGATTCTGGGGCAGTCAGGTGAATTCTGGGTCTATCAGGTCAATTCTGGGGCTGTCGGGTGAATTCTGGGGCTGTCAGGTGAATTCCAAGCCTTTCTCACAATTTCTGCCCTACTACAGGCGTGCACATGCCCATAGACACAAAGTACACTAAACTCACAGCTCTTCTCCAGCACACAGACACAAAACACCCATCTCTTCTCTGGGATCAATATTCCAGCCCAGACTGCAGCGAGGAATCAAACAGGTCCAGAGAGGAATCAAACAGGTCCCTGGAGAAGTTTTCTTTGGCTGCTCAGTAACAAACAGACAAATAAACAAGGAAATAAACCCCAGGAGCTGCCTCACAATAGCATTTGTTGTCTGTGTTTTGCAGAAGAGCCTAATGAAGCAGGATGCCTTTAGATTCTGGGGACTCCAGCTTTCATTTAAAGGGGGCTTTTTTCCAGTCTGCAGGTTCTTTATTCTTGGACATCACAGGTAGCCCTTCTGCCTTCCCTTCCTCTTTTTTGTTGTTGGTTTTTTGGTTTTTTTTTTCTTTCAAAAATGAAGACATCATTAGGAGATTGACTTTTCTGAGTTTTTCCATTGCTTTGAACAGTAACAGCACTTTAGTCCCTGGTCCAAAAATGGTCTAAATCAGAGTACTTGGCTTTAGGGGAAACACAGAGAAAGAGTTTCCCGTGTCCATTCGCTGAGAAGTGAGAGACAACATAAAATAGGTTTAAGGGTGCTATCCCTCCCCCTAAAACACCTCACTTTAGGCCATCACCAGCCTCTGGAAGCAGTTTTAATACGAAAAATCCTCCTACCTGTTTTAAATTTCAAACCCACGTGAAAGAACATTGCACAACTGGGCTGGGGACTGAGCTACTAATGATGGAATTATTAGGAAACTGTAAAATAAATTATTTTAAGATTACTTTGTAATGGTGCAAATCCAGCTAATTTGCTCTTTATTTGTGCTGCTCACCCAGGTCTGGATAAATGGCTGGAAGTAGAAAGGAGTCAGCATGGGTCTGGATTTTTTTTATATATAGTTTTCATAATTCCAGCCTCCATATAATTTTCCTCTGTGATTATGCTGTGTTGACTTCACACAGGGCCCTGCATATGCTAAAGCTAGTCCTTGAAGAAGAATTAAGTATTCAGTTCAGGAAAAAATATCAGACAGAAAGAATATAATGGTAACGTTGGTAGAAATGCATCCTCCAAATATATAATGAAGTTCCTTCAGTTGTCTTGCACCCCTCGGTGTCCACCAGGAGACCAGGGACAATGGAGCTCCTCCTGCCATTATAAAATAAACAGTAATAACAACAACAGCAATAAACATTCATCCCACTGAATTTTTTTCCAGATGAATGTGAATTCCAAAATTAATGTGCATGGCTACTCAGTGGTTATTGCAACTTCCTCCTATTGTGAATAATAAGACCAGGGACACACAATTCAACTCACCCATTGCTACTGAAACACTGAGACCAACTAAAACCTCTTCAGAGAAATCTTTAGAGATTTTATCTAAACATCTAAGTATATATATATGTAAAATCCCCAACTATGCTTGAATAATTAAGGGCTGTGGGAAAAAACAAACAAACAAAAAACCCAACAACAATCTGAGGAAACCATGAGCAAAAATAGAAGATAAACTCCTCTGATTAATTATGTATTGCAAACTACTCAGCTGAGTCCATTCCACCTTGCACAGGTTGAAGCCCATATGGAGCATTCCTTCTCTCTGTGGGCAACCTCTCCCCAAATGAACTGAAGGAAATATATGCAGAGATTTGTGCCTGTTCCTCTTGAATATTTCAGACCACGTTAAGACAATTCTGCCCCATCAAACTCCCTTGCCTCAGTCACCCAGGAAAAAAACCCAATTGGCTGTGTGTTAATGCCTGGCTGCACCATATCCCAGGATGTGTGGAATCAGCAGGGGTTGGAAGCTGTGGTGGTTTGGCTGGAGGAACATCAGCTGGGAGCCCTGAGTCCATGTGGGCAAGAGCATCCTGAGCACAGGAAGAAGCCAAAGGCCTGGTGTGGTGTCTGGCTGGGGGCTGTGGCTGCAGAAGGAGAGCTGAGACTGGTCCCTGCAGCAGCAGCTGTAGAGCCCCTCCTGTTTGGCACTGCTCAGGTCCCCCAGACCAGCTCCTGAGGGTGGCCCAAGGTGTCCCTGTCCCACCCAGCCGTTGTCCTGAGGCCAGGGGTGCTCCCATCCCCTGCTGGCAGGGACCTGCAAGGAGGGGATGATCTCACCCAGATCCAGCCCTGCCATCCCTGGGGTATTTGGTGTCTCCCAGCCCGTTTCCCACTGTCTTTCCCTGGGTAAACACACAGATTTCCTGTCTCAGAGGGGGTTATTATGGGCTATCACCATTGCTTCCTGCCCACTGCTGCCTCTGGCTGGCTTCTGCCCTGTTTGCCTGGATGAAGCCTGGCTGTCCCCCAGCACTGCCCCAGGCCCCTGCACCCCAGGGACACAGATCTCTGCCACACAGGCAGCACGAGAGGGGAGAAGGATTGAGGCAGTGGACAAGTTAAAAAGAGCACTTTGACAAGTGTTAGCACAGAAAGGAGAAACTATGAGAAACTTCAGGATAATTTCTGCCTCTGGGCAGAGGCTGGAAGGTCCTCAGTGATGTCAGAAGAGAGTTTCTAATGGCATCAAGTGTTTGTCATCCCTTTTTGTCTCCTACACAAGCCCGTGCCTACTGACACTGAACCTACATCCCAGCTCTGCTGTTCCAAATCTGGAAGGTGTTGGCTGAGGAAGAGGAGGATGTACTGACTCACGGTCCCCATGCTGCATCCATAACTTCTGGGGCTCACTGATGGGTACAAAAACAAGCTACCACCCACAAAAGCCTTGTGACAGTGGCTGTGGAGTCATAGCTCAGGCCTGTCAGGGAGGCTGGTGGGGTGTGAAACACCTCACAGCCTCCCTATTCTCTGGAGCTAAAATCTGGCCCTGAGAGACTGGAGCTTAGCCCAGTGGAAACAGGACTGGCTTGGTTGAATCACTGGGCTGGGTCTTCAGGGTTACTCAGAAAGATTTTTGTGCTTCTCCATCCCTGGCCCAGCAAATTCTGTGGCTGCTGTTTCAATGAACATGCAGCTGGGTAAGTTCTTTCCCAAGTGGGAAGCCTCTGGTAACAGCAAGTTTCTGCTGGGGCTGAAATTTGGGGCTGGGAAATGCAGAGAAGAGCTGCTGCTTCTCCTCATAGGAGAGGAATGGAATAAGGGCAAGAGAAAGAGGAGGTGGGGTAGAAGAGAGCAAGGTGCAGTGGAGAACATCAGCAGAAAGAGGGAGTGGAGAGGGCGTGCTCTTAAAGAATCAACAATTCTCACAGAGAAGGGAAGATATTAAGGCAAAGCGGCTGATATTTGAAATGTTACTTGAATAAAAGTTTTAATCTGATAGGGCACAGACAGAATTAATGGGTTTTCAATGAGTTGCAAAGCACTGAGGGACAGTGCTGGGAGCAAAGTGAAAGTTGAAAGTTCTGCTGCTGGAGGTCAGGGCTGCATCCCCAGCACAGAGCGAGTCAAGAGAAGGAATCAAAAAGGGATTGAGAAACCAACTCCTGAGTAAATTCCTCAGAGATAAGGGAGAGTTTTGAAAACAAAACCAAAAAGCCCTGTATCTCCCATACCTGCTTTTGTTTTAATTACCTGAGAGTTCAGTTTGGATGGCTGGAATGAGGGATGGGGAGGTGAGAAAAGAAAAGCAGGTGTCAGTGAGGAATCTCTCCTGTCCTTCAGAGGATGGATGGCTGTGCCAGGCAGGGACCTGCACTTGTGCACAGGCAGGAGTGTGGGAGGGATGGGCTGGGCTGCCTGGAGGAGCAGGGACTTGGGGAAAAACCAGTCACAGTCCAAAGCCTGCTTGGGAACATCCACTGGGGTGACCTGCATTGCTCAGCAGCCCTCTGCAAAGCAAGAGGCTTCACTTTGGCTTTTAAAGAGCAATGGAAGGGAAAAGAGAAAGAGAGAGTGGAGCCAGGGAGAGGGAAGGAAGCAAAATTGTGCTCACATGACAGAGCAGGAAGATTCTTGTTCAAACACCAATGCCTTGGGGATGAGCAAAACTCCCTGGGCCACCTAAAAATCTTATCAGATCTGTAGCTTGCTTTTTTTTTTTTTTTTTTTTTTTTTTTTTTTTTTTTTTTTTTTCTTATCTGCTTTCTTCTACCTTGCTTTCCCCCTCTTTTTTTTTTCTTTTTTCCCTGTTCTATTCCTTTTATGTGATCAGAGGCTGCAGGTCTCTTGTGTTTCCCAGAATCCTGGTTAAGATCTTGTTGGTGTCTGGAAGGCAGAGAATGGCAGGGGTCAGGAGGGCAGTGAAGCAAAGCTGAATCATTCCTATTACTTGAGTCTTTCTGGGAAATGCAGACCATTGGGGTTTTCTATTTCTGGGGATTTTTACCCCTGAAATTTGCTTTCACCCAGGGAAATGGAGCTTGGGTCAAAACACTGCAAAGAAAATTTTGGCTTCTGTTTTTTGGACTCTGGACTCTTTGTGCAGCTGGATGGAATCAGAGCCTCTAAGAAGTTCCTGGTCAACAGAGAAGCTGCAACATGGGGTCCAAGACTTGAAAACAAAATCTCAACAGGGAAAAAGTTATTTTAGAAAAGCCCAAGCAATAAGATCCTCAACTGGTTTTTGCATTCAGCCCTCAGTAGAAATGCATCCAAAGCCAGGCGTCCTCAATTCTTGCTTCTCGTATCTTCTCATTGTGCCATCACTAGTTGTTTTTTATAACCAATTTTCCAGAGAAATGTCTCTCAGCAGCAGGTTGAATTCTTTTTTACATCTGTTTCAGTATCAAACCATCTCAGAACCCTTCTGAGAGTGTGCTCCTCCCAGTGCATTATGGAAATGCAGAGCACCTTTTAATCAGGAGGGACATCTCTCTTTAGTTTGCAGACTTCAAAATTCCTTCTGTTCAAAATGCTGGGTTGCTACCTGAGTGAAACCAGAGACAAAACTCCAGCTAATATTATGATTTTAGGAATTGGCAGATAATTAATTTCTAAAACTTGAGACTGAGTAGTGCATTTCCTTTGTGGTTTGATATCTTTTTAATCTCTTTTCTTATAGCATGAGCTTCACATAACATATAACAAATTCAAGCCATGTATTTTTGGAAGAGGATGGTGTCAGGATTAAAATACTCTGCTGGGGACCTTTTGGCTCCTCTGCAGCCTCCTGCCATGGTCAGTTTTGTTTAGGATATTCTCAGTCTGTGGGTCTAGAATTAGGAAACCAAGTCCAGAGAGGTTCAGTGGAAATTCCAGAGGGTTGTTCAGTGTCCTGTCTTCAGGAGCTGAAGTGTTGGAGAGGAACCACAACCTCTCAGTGGTGACTTGTCCAAATGAGACATTTCTCACCTTGTCATTTTTGCCTCTGAACTGGAGTCCTAAAATAACCAATAGACAGTGGGGATGATCCAGTGATTCAACCATCAGCATCCACAGCACTCACCCAAGACAGCTGCTTCCTTTAGCACCCATAAAAATACCAACCACTCCACGGGACTTTGGCTTGGAAGCCAAAGAAATGATCTCTTTATTGAAATTCAGTTCCCACATGAGCCCTAATTCTGATGTATCTCTGCAACTCTGCTCCTCACGTGCACAAACCAAACTCCATCATTCCCTACCTTCCCAAATCAGGGTAAATGTTTCTTCCAGGCAGGGATCTCACCTCTCATTTTGCCCATTTGCAGCATCAGAGGAACATTTGTGTCAGGGCTGGGCCATGGCAGTCCCTGGCTGTCAATGCCAGAGACCAACGAGCTCTGATCACATTACAGGAGAACAAAGGAGAAAACACAGCTCCAGCTCAGGTGTGGATTTACATTTTCCTGCCCAAACAAAGTACCTGGATTTGATGGCACAGAGCAGGGAAGAGGCCAACGTACACCATCCCATCAGGAGAAGCTTCCCTCTGCTCCTCTGCTGCTTGTCCCCGTGTCAGTGAGGGATTGAATTAAGTGATAGAGGAGGGTGGATCCGCTCTGCAGTGCAAAGAGACAAAAATCATAATAGTAACTCCCAGTCCTGAATCTTTTCAGAAAAGCATTTACAAGCAGCTTTCTGGAGCAGTAAAGATTTTTCTCTTTTTCTCCTTCATTTTTCCCCCCTTTTTCCTTTACTACAGAGAAATCTTTAACAAATAATCATTTTACGCTGTACAGTTCATCAATAAAAGCAATAACACCAGGTTATGTAATAAATTAAATATGATGTGCAGTTGAAAGTAATCGTTCTTTCAGGCATCAGCTTCTTGTCACATTAAGGGCTCTGGCAAACAGGTTTAATATTCGTGGAATGAACAGAATTATTGACAAGCAGAGGAGGAACTAGACAGCAAGTGAGCATCATATTAATTTTTCAAAGCTTGATATTGCTTTTCCTGCTGACAGCGCAACAAACTTCCAGGGCTGGCTTTTGCTGAAGTGAGGTTTGGTAGTGGTGGCTTGTTTCTCCTTGATCTTGGTTTTCTGCCATTCTGTCAAGTTGGAAGAGAGAAGGGAAGAGGGATAAAAATTGTGGTGGCTCAGAGGTAAATGTGGTTTTATCTTTGGGTTTGCTCTGGATAACTCAATTCAAGGCAAACTCAGATTAACTCCAGCTCTGCCTTTCACTCTATCAATGAACATCTTATATTACTTCAAAACAGTCCATAATTCCCATCCCTCTTCTAGAATTTAAGTGCTGCTCCTTGGCCTAGAGAGTCTGGTGATTGAAATACTGGAGATCCTTTGGGACAGAGTTTCTCAGAATGGACAATTAAATCAGAGATGGTGTTACAAAGAGAGGTCTGCTGGGTCATCTGAGCTTCCTGATATTGGGAACTGCTCCAGGGTTGCACAGAAATGGAAACTGAAAAGCTGAACTTCCTGAGGTCCAAGTGGTTCATTGATGAGGCTGGAAATGTAGAAAGTGATGACAATTCACCTTTTTACCTAAGCATTCCCAAAGTGCTACAAAAACAGCTGAAGGAAAAAAAAAACAAAAAACAAACAAGTGTGAATGGCCACTCTGAGGCATGTGTTTTGTCTGAGGGGGAGGTAAAAAATAGGCACTGACATTTCTCTTATCTCATGTTTGAACCCCAACCATCTCTGCTTGTGTCATGAAATTTGTCACCCAAAAAAGATTTAAAAAGGTGTTAAAATATGTGTCTTTCTGTTGATGGGCTATGGAGAGGCAGAGGGGAAGGTTCCTGTGGAGTGGCAGTCAGGGACTGCTCAGGTCAGAGGTGTTTTATAGAAATTGTCATTGGAGATGCTCTCAAAGAGCAGACATGGGACAGATATTTCCCAGAGCAGCTCTCTGGGCTGCCTTTTGCATTGTGGATGGGATGGGATTGAGCATTGCATGATGCAGTGGATGAGATATAATCTTACTAAATGAAATGCAAGGATCCTTGCAGGTGGCAGTTTGGGAACACTCTCCTCCATCTACGTTAGAGTGGCCAGCACATTGGTTCTGAGCATTTTCCATAACCACAGGAACATGGGGAGGAGAAAATGGGAAGGAGGTGTGGGCAAAAGGCAGCTCTGGGCTGATCAGTGACGCCCCACGGGCTCTGTTCAACCCTTTCTCTCCTCTCTCATCTCTGTCCAGAGCTCTGAGGATGTTTTAGAGCTGGCAAGGCAGGCATGGCAGCAGAGAGCTGGACACTGCTGGCACTGCTGTCCTTTGATTGGCCTGAAGACTCTTGTTTTAGAAGGGGATGGGTTTGCAGACCTCATCAATTAACACCCAGGTCAGGTTTGTTCATCACACTGAGCTTTCACGGGCTGACCTTGGCACATGTGGCCAAATTTTCAGTAGTGACCTCGTGTCTCTTCAAAAATCTGTTACCACTGACGATCGCCCTGGCCACAGCTTCTTCCAGCTGGGAAATGTGGCAGCTGCTTTTTTCCAAAATACTCCAGAGTGACCCCATTTCTCCAAAGAAATGTCAGAGCATGGGGAGAGCCAAAGGGGAGTGGGGAGAGAGCAGAGCTGTTCATCTTCTTCAGACCCAGACCCCCCACCACATCCCCATGGGTGGAATCAAATCCAAACTCTGGAAGGGATTTCTTTTTTAATGAGAGGTGAGGGAATATGTGGGCCCCAGAAAGATGGACAAGTGATGGATGTTGTCACCTTTAGGATTCATCTGTGCATCCTTCCTCACTGCCCTCCTGGGATTTGTTTTAAGAATTTTTGTATCTAATTTGTACCCAAGACTGGAGAGATCTGGGCTGACAGAGTTCAGTAAAAGGTGTAACATGAGTGGAGTGGATCAAGAGCAATGGAACACATTTGGTTTTTTTTACTTTTTACTGGAGCAAGTTCTGTTCCAACCCCTCCATGCAGAAAAGAACCCAGGAGTGACTGAAAGGTATTAAAGCACCAAAAATGAATCAAGATTTTTCTGAAGGTCTGGGAGAAAGTGGGAGAAGAACTCACAGGAGTAATGCCAGCATAGGAGCACCCTTGGGTAATGAGCTGTTTTACAAAACGTGGAAAATGGTAGAATTTCAGGCATCAGCTGTGTATCCTAATGGTGCATCAGCCACCTAAAAGACCCTGGAAAATGTTGTTAGAGGCAGGTAACAGAATAAACACAGGAGCATGAAGATATTTTTATTTGAGGCAGAGCCTGGAAAGTGCTGGAGGGTTGAAGGAGGGAGCCAGGCAAGGACTGCAGCATCCAGGGTGGGACTTTGCCAACCAAGAGGGCAATTCCTCAGAGCCACTGGGAAGGGAATTTCCTGCCCTTCCAGAAAGCAGAGGGAGAGCTGCTGATGTGCTGAACCCGTGGGGCCACCCCAGCAGGACAAAGGCTTATGGCTTCAGAAGAGCTCAGTACCAGGAATGGGGCTGAAAGAGTCAAAACAGGAGCTGCAGGAAGCATCTTGATAATCCAGACTGAAATATCAATAATGAGAACTGTAACTGAAGTCTTTGAACTGCTTAGGGTGGGCACCCTGCTCCAAGAAGCTCCTCTTTCCCTCCCTGCACAAGTGCCAGTGGGACAAAGCCAAAAGATTGGATTGGCATGAGTGCAAAGTGGAGAATTTTTAGATTTTTTATTTATTTTTTGAACCAAGCTCTTTCAAAGCTGCTGGTTATACCTGCCTTTAAATCCTGTGTGCACTATCTAAGGATTTCACTGTCTTTTTCATGGCAGTTGAGGAAATCCTGCCATTCCCATCACCTGTGGTGCAGAGAGAGACAGATAAACATGCAAAGAATTATGTGTACAGCTGCCAGGCTCTGAAGTGCATCTGAGAGTGCCTCTAGGTACTTAACTACCTCTAAAAAACTGAGAACATTTAATTCCCCCAGAAATCAGTGGAGATCAAGAACATGCATATGGGTTCCTGCATCACAGAGCATCCTCTTCATCTAAGATGTGTTTGACTGCTGAAAGGATGGGAGTATTCCTCTTACAGTGATTAGAATTAGAAACAGGTTTGTTGAAGGAAAACAAAACAAAGTACAATCCTGTGTGTTAAATCTTGCACAAATGATACCCCTGGGTTTCTTCCAGATTTTTATTATTGTTAAAATAAATAATATTTGGGTTTATCCTCACACTTTGCCCATTCTATAGAACCAAGGTGCTGTTTCTGAGTTGAAAGCATGCACAGAAAAAAAAAAAAATGCAAATCCCACATTTCAAAGGCACCTTCCACTTGGAATGGGATCTATTTTTGTCCCTGTGACTGTCTTGCACAGCTCTAATTGTCATGCCCTGCTCTGGAATCCACAGCCCGCTCCTCTTGCCGCCGTATTTTTGGATTATTGCTCATTGTGATCAGCCTTTTGTGTTCCCCTTGATACGGGCCAAATTCTGACATGAGGTGCTGAGCCACACACAATGTGGATCTTATTAATGCCTCAAAGAAATCTTTTTCTATTCCCCTGTACCTGGGCCAGCACCTGGCAGAGTCTCCCCCATTTCCCAGACAGACAAGGGAAAGAAAAGCACCTGAAACACATCAAAGAGCTGGGCAGCTCAAAACAATTCATTTAATTATTATTATGAAGTGTCGTAGGGAGTGCCTGCTTGGCACTGTAGTTTCTGTGCTCATTTGTTTTCTGACAAAACTGAGCAAAGAAAGAAGGAGAAAAGAAAAAGAAAAAAAAGAAAGGGAAAGGGAGAGGGAAAGG
>VZUA01102930.1:2353-13930 GCA_013401035.1 Horornis vulcanius
TACTCCTTGAAAAGCAACAGAGGAATTGCAGGGGCTGTTTGTTTCTCAACTTTAGAAAAGACTGATTCATACACCTCCAAACTGAATCTCTGGGCAGTGCTGACACCAACTTTTCCTTCACCCCTCCAGATCACGTTCCCTTCTTTGCCCCTATGGGTGTTTGTGAGCCAAGACTTCTTGCCCAGAGGAAATCATCACGTGGATGGGCTGTTTCCTCGGGTTTGGTGTCAGATCTCAGTGAGATCTCAACCAGGTGCATGTTTTAGGCATGACAATGTTTGAACTGTCCCTGATTGAGCAGAGAAAAATCAGAAGCTTTTCTCACATAATGGTACCTGACATCCAAAGGAAGAAACCCACCTGCAATTACAGGGGAAATATAACACTAATATAACTAATATAACTAATATAACTAATATAACACGGTTCACTTTCCGTCCAGGTTTTCCAGGAAGATGTTGCTCCACCTTTCCTCTCACTTCAAAACTGCAAGCCTTGCCTTGATCTGGGAAAGTACTGCACTCAGATTACGGGCAAATACGATAAACCAACATCTCAGAACACGTGTAGTTCTTTATTTTGAGGTACCTATAGGCACTTTTGGCTGGCATTTCATCATACCTCAATCTTCTTTCTGCCGAGGCGGAATCACTCTGATACACTGTAAAACAACATTGCTTGCCACCTTACACCCTAGGCAGTGAACTGTAACTAAGATGCACATGTGCAACCTGATATTTTTTGTGGCAAACACCTCTGTAAAGCCAGCTGCACGACAGTGTCATGTATATAAGTCGAGGTATTGCCCTGCTGACATCCCCTGGTTAGAAGTACCCCACTTTTCTGAAGTGGAAAATCCTCCTGGAGTACAAAATTGCCATAAGAATAAAAACTGGAATTACAAATCTTAACTAAATATGCATATTTATGTGTCCATTCCAATATTACATTTCCATGGCAAGTTTTTCCATCGTGTGCTGTTCAGTCATGTTGGGGTGATTTGTTAAATAATGTAGAGGCACTTCATCATGGAACAACATCTGAGGTGATTTACAGTTCCATCTTTTAGCAGCACACCTGTAAATCGCTATAAATAATGCTAACCCCTATTAAGGAGACATCAGGGTGCTTCCAGACAGAGGAATTAATGGGGAAGCAGTTGTGGATGATCCTGGGTAAAGGCACTGCCAGTTGGGGTTATTCCAATACACAACTGCACAGTCACAGCCCGGCCTGAAGGGGAAGTTGTGGGAGGTCCAATCAAGTTGTGGAATGGCAGAGTTTGGAAGGCATTTAGCAGCAGGCTGCTGTCCAGAGATCAATGACATTCCAGGCTTAAGTACCTTTGTTTCTCTCGAGGCTGTAATGGAATTTTTACAGGTAAGATGTATGCAGCGAAGTTTAATTTGAAAGAGCTTCTCATCTTCTTCACTTCTCATCTGTATCAAGTCTTAATTCAGCAGCAAGGATAAAATGAAGGAAGGCGATGAAGCATTGGAATTGTGGAGACAGGGGGAGACTTTGAATGAAGGTGAAGAAGGAAAAAAATTAGTCTAAGGAAAAGTGGGGACGAAAGTGTGAATGAGGAAAGGATAGAGTAGGCTCAAAAACATTAGATTTACTGTAATTTGTGTTTGTGTGTCCACCCAAAGCTTTTTAGCTGGGGGGTGAGATTATGAGTTAGCTCTGCTATGAATACCCACCTACCTGAAAAAAGATTTCTTTCTTTTTAATGATGCAATGCTGTATGTGGAAAATGATGAGAAAAGAGAAGCAAGCTCCTAACCAAGGACTGGCCATGGCAAACCAAACAAAACACGGAAAGTACTTTTCCCAGATGAGCAATCATGATGCAGGGAGGCAAAAAAAACAGCTAAAGATGGCCGGACCACGTCAAACTATGAAATAAACCTTTTCAGCTCAGAGCGCTGTTACAAACATTTGTGTTTCAATGGTGTTGAAATTTACAGGTAGAAATTCAAAAGGCCCCAGTACAGAGATCAGGAAGCAAAGATATAGTGACCCATAATTTGGGCCTGCCACATGCAGATTTTTACTTCAGCTTGCAATACCTGTGAAGACACTGAAGCCTTCACTTCAGAAGTCAAGAGCTGACCTGTCCCTCTGTTACAGGAGAGCTGTCACAGGATGGAGCTTTAGCACACACCTGGAACAGTCTTCAAAGGCTCAGATATCAGAGGAAAAAGTAGAAGAGGTTCCTCTTGTCTTCCTTGAACACAGCTAGGACTGTGCCTGAGATGAGACTGAACCAAACTCACTCTAATTTAGAGGTGCAAAAGCCTCTTCCTGGCTCATGTAGTCAACATCACAAAAGGCTCATGAGTCTGGGTTTGGTTCCACAGACTTTTTCAGCTGATGAAGATCACTATATATTTCCAGCACCTTTTTCCTTTGAATAAATAGTTAACTCCAGTCTTACAGTCCTGAAGATATTTCACTCTTGTCTGATATTAAGAAACGTACAACAGGGACTGAGAAATGAATCACAGCATCTGATGGTGAGATTAAACCCAGCAGCTTTCAAGGGAAAGTGCATTGTCTCACTGATGGAAATATCCCAGCTCCCTACAGTGGGACGTGGGATCCAGGAGAAACAGAGAGGGTGACTAAGGCAAGGATACTTCTTGCAAATATATTAGTTTAGGTTTTTTTTAATCTTTTACTTCCCTCACCTTTACAGCTTGCTTTTTATTTACTTTGTATAAACTATGAAGTTTTGTGGCACAGATAGTTTCAGAAAGTTATTTTCTAGGCAGGTTCCACAATCCTGAATTTTCTAGTCAGGAAGAAGCAGATAAAACCCCTAGAACTTATATGAGTGACCCCACCCAGGAACACTGGTTAAACATCATCTGCTCCAAGGTGGTTTGGTGTGTGTGTGGAAGCGCAGTCTTGAGCAGGTGTTCATGTTTCTGCCAAAAGCAGTGCAGAACCTGAATGTGTCAGTGATGTTGCCCTCCAAGAACAGAGGTTTGTAGAGGTGAAGTAAAAGCAAAACCCTTATTCATCAAAATATTCTAATATCATAGAGCTCCTCTGAGAGTATCAAGGCTCAGCAGATGTGAAAGCTCATTGCAATTCAGAATGTTAAAGTCAAAGGGGTTGCTTTGAGATAGAAGCAACCAGGAGATGGAAAGCAAGTAATCCTGATTTTCTCTTATAATAAATAAATTTTATGTTTAATCTGTACTGCAAGCAGTCAGCAATGTCAAGGAAACCTTTTCCCTGGTACTTGTGTGGGAAGCGAGTGTCTAATTCCCTCAGCCAAGTGATACTGAGGAGCCAGGAGGCAGACAACTCTTATGAAAGCAAGCAGCAAGGAGTGACTACCGGGCTTCAGTGAGCTCCTTGAAGATGTTTTTAAAGGCATCGCTATGGTTAAGTCCAGATTTAAGTCACTACAATTGTAAACTGTGAACATATGGCCAGATGGGACAATGTTTTCTGACAGTCCCGGAAGACCAGGAGCAATGTTGCCAGGGATAGAACAGCTCAGTGCAGGAGGCAGCAGCCTTTCAAAGCTGATTTACCTCTGTGCATGGATAAGTATGTCCCAAACGAGGGGCTGCATGTGCCAGTTACAAAAGCTGCCTCCCAGAGACAAGGGCTACCTCTCATCTCTCTGTCTGTCTGGTGTAGGAGATCTCAATCCTAGCTGGGTTGGGAGCTCAGTAGGAGTCAGGAGCTACTGCCACTCCCAGACACTCCTCTTAGGATGCCCAGTCTCTGGTTCATCCGTGTGCTACTGAAAATCTGCTGTGCACTGGTTTTCTCTCCCATGTCTCCCATGCTGCAGGAAACCAAGCTGCAGAACTGAGCTGGAGAATGAGCAGCTGCTGGGACTACTTGAGACTCAGGATCCCTCAGGATCCTCCTCAGCTCCCGGAGACTCCAGGCCTGTGTCAAGAGAGGACTCACACATGGAAATACCCATTAACATGTTTATCTTCATAGACAGTGCACACACTCTATCGACTTGTAAGCATTTGTGTGGCAAATACAGAGGTATTATGAAGTTATGTTGTCAAATAATAACACAGGTTTGTTAAAAAAAAAAAAAAAAGAAAAAAAGGTCCTCATTCTCTTCTTTGTAGGAGCTGTCTTCAGACATACCTGCCTGAAACTCAGGATAAAGTCCTTGATGCACACCACTTCTGAGGGCTGAGTCCTCACCTCATGAGTCATAGCTGAACCTCACAGAACTACTCAAGACTTTAACCTATTTCTTGCATTTTACATGTATATTATTGCTTCTTCCAGTTACAATCTACTTTTTCCTAGCAGGAAACTAACATGTAATACCTATCATCAATCTTATTTATTCCATCTATTTCCAGGTAATTATATATAGAGTATTTCTTAGTCTATATTCGGATGGCCTATTTAGAGATGAATGGATTCCTTCCAGAATGGCAATGACCTTTCTGTGACTCAAAAATTAATTTTCTAAATGGCATCAGAGGTGAAATACCTTATACATCATCATAATTAACAAGATGCACCCTATTAATGGTCAGAAAACATGCTTTTCATAATTATAAACAGAATTCTTTCTTAGATACAGCCTTCCTCTCTGCTACAAATTGTTACTCAATACCATTGGACACATCCACAGCAAAACCTACTAAAGCCCTACTCAAAAAGCAACCTAAATTGCCAGCCCAACATATCCTAGGCACCCACAAAATGTATATTTTAGAGATATTAAACTTCAGAACTATTCAGATATTCATCTGCTATAATATGTTTGACAAGTCTCTGGTTTGAAATAGACCGGCATTATAAGCTAAACTGATCTGCCTGCTTTCCTAACTTTGTTAAAGTCAACTCTGCCCATGATTTCTGAGAGCACAGAGAAAGGTGTAAACTGCAGTCCATACTCTCTCATGAGTCCTCCTTCCTGATTGCAAATTAAGGGTCAAGGGTTCAGGTGCTTTCTGGTAAAACTTGGAGGAATGACTGAGTTTAAAGAAGGAGTCAGGGTGGAAAATAACTGTGCTCTGTAAGAGGAGCTCCTTAAAGAATTAAATTTACCTCTCATGTAAACAGCCAAAGGACAGAAGTTCCATTACAGCAATGTGAGCTCTGATCCCCACAGATCTTACGAGCAGGGCTGTGTCTACTGAGATCAGCAAAGGAGGTGACGTTGGGAGAGCACTGCTAATTCAGAGAGTGCTGATGTTTCTTCTGCAGCAGCCCTGGTCGATACCTCAGCCAAGTCCAGCGAGCACCGCGCTTTCGGCTGGGCTGTGTGAGGGGCTCGCCGCGGCTGCCGTCACCCGTGGAGCTCTGACTGCTTGCAGCACCTGAGAGCTTTATTCCAGGATCCCGTCCAAACAACAACATCCTGCCTGACCCCCCAGCCCCATTCATTTGGAGGGGGAAGAGCCTTCCTTTTCCCACTGAAAAAGTGCAAGGGGCTGAACTCTGCATTCTGCCAGCCTTAGAGTTACTCATCAGGCAAATTGTTACTGGGATGGGAGACAGGTATATTTAGCACAATAAACGTAATTTGCTCCCAAAGATTCCTGACTTTCAAGAATAGAACTCACACTTACCTTGCTATAGGATGATAAATTTCCCCTTATTTTTATTAAAAGCTGCATGATGTAGAAGTGTTAAAAAGTATGGGAGAGTTAATGCTCTAGGGGATTAATTCATGACCATTTTTCACAAACATAACAGAGTTATCATGTAGTAACGAGTGCAGATTGACAAAAATAGTGAAAATCATGGATGCTATTTAACATAACTACACAGTAACTTTTGAGACACATAAACAGAATGTTTAGTTCCTGCAGAAAGCTACATGGGGCTAAAAGCCATTAAGAATTTAGAAACTTGCCATTGATAAATTGATAATTGTCTTTTCTAGAATACTGGTGTAGTTTAAGTGGGTTTTTTTTGTACTTTTTTTTTTACTGCGAAGGCCAAATTTAATTACGTATTTTCTTTTGACAATATTTTGATAAAAGAAATTCTAAAATTTGCAGTCATGCTATACTTAAAAAGACTAGAAGAGCTTATAGGTTAACAGGATTTTAAGATATTATTTGCAAAATTGTGCTGGTTTAGAATGTTTTTTCTTATTTCATATCAATACTATTAAAATATAAGGGGGAAACTTAAGGGGGAAACAATACAGATGTTGTTTTTATTTAATTTGTAGTCCTGTTTTTCTTTCTGGTTTCCATAAAATGTTTACCTCATTTTAGTACTCAGCAAAGAGATTTGTTGCCTACGTGTGTACATAATTGCACATGGGAATATTTCTATACAACTTTTCAGCCTTGCAAAAGCCTTCTAAATTAACATTGTTATAATAAGCATGGTGTTCAGACAATAAAGATCTATAAGCAAAAGAATAAAAATATTGAGCTATTTGTATTTAAATTGCATATATACAGCATTTTGGATCAAAAATAGTCTAATAACAGCTGGTTAATGATACATTATTAGTATTTTTTTAACAGGAAGAAACCTTATTGTCACATGTCAACCAAATACTCAGATTACAATCCTGAAGGAAACCATGAATTGAGTTATTACTATGGCAAAAGCTAATGCTTGCTCAAACACCATCATAAAACCTGATTATAGGTCTAATGGACCTCACTACAAACTCTGAGTCTGGAAACCTCCATTTAAAGAAAGGGATGGTCGGCTATTGGGAGTGATAAAGCTCTGTTTAGTTTAAAAGAAGGGGTTTTCTAATCTGTGAAATTACAAATCACCAATTTTTCTAAATAAATTTCAAAGGTTCCAAATATTTTGCAAAGTGATAACTTCCATTTTCTGTCCTCTAACTCTTCCTCAAGCCGACAAGTGATGGCAGCAGGCTCTGAGGACTCAGTCCTCTGAGTAAAGACCACAGATGTCAGTGGGTTGTGTGTGGAACCCACTGTCAGGAGTTTCATCAGCTCAAAATGGGACACAATTTTTTACACAGTCCAAAATCAGTGCTTCATATTATTCACCAGAAAGAACCTAAGCAGAATTTTAGTTTACCTGATGGTGTGAGGTGCAGAGTCACAGAATGGGTCAGGCTGGGAGGGACCACATCTGGTCTCTCCTCCAGGCAGAGTTATCCCACAGCACATGGCACTGGATTGCATCTAGATGGATTTTAAACAAATGTGGTTGTGTTGAGGTTGTGTTGGTTGTGGTTGTGGTTGAGTCCAACCTGTGGTAGATTGGATCAAAATTGCACCACAATGTTTCACCCAGGCTGGATCTGCTCTATTTCAGCTACAGCTGAACCCCAACCATTATAGACATGCTAAAATCACTGGTAGCTCTTGAATAAGCTCTTCTGAAAGGGACCACAAGCTGGGATTTAAAGAAAACTCTCCAGACACATTTGGAGCCTGATCTTACAAGGCACTGAGCATCTTGGATTCTCATTCATGTTTCATATCTTAACAGGACAATCTTGACACTTTGGAAGACATTAAGCAATGGGGGCACAAAGCAAAAAATTTCTATTCTACTACTCTTTTTTAAAAAATTATTTCAATTATGCTTTTTTTGATAATAGCATTTTAATGACAAAACTCTTGCTAAAATTCCTACTTTGTTACACTACTCTTCAAGGATCTTCCTGTATTCATTATACATCAGCTTCTCTGTCAATAAGCCGGCATCCTCTAGAAAAAAAAACAGCAAATAGAAAAATATTAAAATGTCAGAAGTTAATGTATATACATTGATATCAACATGTTTTATATATGGGGTTGGCATCTGATTAATCAGATTTGCTTCTGTCTCAAAGGCTTATTTCTGTAAATTAAAAGTAATTACACGATCAAAGGCAATTAAATTCCAAAACTGGGAATATGTGTAAAAAAACTGAGGGAAGTGTGAATTCATTCATTTATGAGCAGGAAAAATATAATTATTTAAACATAATAAGACAAAGATGATGTGTAATTGCCTGTCAAATTCAAGTTAAGTATTGATATTGATATGGCATTTTGTAAAAATCAGCAGATTGGTATAAAGTCTGTGGATTAAGAGCAAATACTGTACCAGGAAGATCTAGAACTGGTGTCTTGGACAGAGGATCACAGAGGCTTTGAGGCACTTGTTTTTTTACCATGTTCTGTTATTAAAAAAAAAAGAAAAAAAAGTGTATGAGTGTTTTAGACTTACAACACTTTTAATGATTAAAAGGCCTAAATGGTTTAATTGAAACACATGACCTAGGGTAAAAAGTCACAAGAGAAGGAAATCTAAAAAACACAGAGGTGAGTCACATAAAACATAATCCTAGAAATGCAGAACTGGCAGGGGTTTCTGCTCTCATTTCTTACACTCCTGTGCAGCAGTTCTCCAACAGGACAGGTCTGAGTGGGAACCAGCTGGGGAGCCACAAGGGAGATGTATTTGGGAGAAGATGATGGCTAAGAAAGCACTGAAAGATGGCAGGCAGAAGGAGGGAATTGAGGAGGGGAGGAACTGAGCAGTGCAGGAAGCAAGAGCAGGCTGCCACCTCTCAGTGGGGTCTTCCTCATGGGATATGATCCAGGGAACAGGTGGGCTGGGAGGCCATGGCTGGACCCTGCAGTTCTTGACAGCCACAGAGTTCATTTGCTCCAGTAATGCTGTCTCATTCCTTCCCCACTCCATTTCCACACCAAACTCCCACCTCCTGGCTGCACTTTCTGCTCTGTTCCCAGGGACTCTCCAGTCATACCTCCCTCTGCCTCCTTCCACCCACACCATCCCTGGGGCACTGTTCCTTAGTTTAGGAACTACTGATCAGCTTCACCTCCTCAGATGAAGAAAGGGCGCATAGATATCTAGTCCATCCCTGATATCTATTCTCCAAGGCTTCTGATGAAGGCTGTCTCACAACATCCCTAACCTCTCTGTTTCAGCACTTCACAGCCTTATTGCTTGGTTTCTTCCCTAATACTTAAGATAAATATTTATTGCAAACTAAATTTGTTTATTTTGAGATTTTTCTCTTGTTCTACCTTTTGCAGATACAAAGAGCAATGGAACACTGTCCTCTTTCAGTATAGCTTAAGAGACTATTTTCCTTTCTCTATTCTCTTTTGGAGGCTAAGCAAACACCACCATTTGAAAGGAACACATATTTTCTTAACTGGATCCTCCTCAGTTTGCCATTACCTCTTTGTATTGTGATGCCTAAAACTGGACTTTAGCTTTCAGTCACAGCAATACCAACGGTGTTTGTATGGCATCATAATTTAACTCATGGCCAAAATAAATCATCCTGTTCTGGTGGGGGTGAAAAAAAATATTTGAAGCAGTGTCTCTGCTGGTGCAATGTCTGGAACAGATTAAAACTACTGGACCACTCACGACTCAATAAAATGTATATTTTGTCATTTCATGGGCTTTTATTAAGTATAGTTGCTAACTAGGACTTATCCATAGTTGTATGCAGGTAAGAACAAGATAAGTAAATCTATGAAGAATATCTGAGGATTAGCATTCCCACATGGAGTCTCATTTGGTAGGAGGGCAGTGTGTGTTAGTGGTTTACTCTGCATTTAACAATGGAGTTATTCCAGGTGACACATTCTGAAACCAGGCCTAAAGTAAATGAATAGGAATTCTTCTCCTAGCAGACCAAGTCTCCAATGAAAAAAATCTAATAAAACCTGCACAGCTCTGTTTGGTTTAGGAACTCAGCCAGTGGGAAGCAGCCCAGAGCCCCAGGCAGTCCAGAAGTGCTCACAGGGGCCAGAACTGCACTGTCCCACCCCAGCTTCACACCAGTGCAGTGTTACTGCTCTTTCCACTTTGGTGGAAAAGTGGTGCAAGGTGGGTGTCTCAAGCTCAAAATGTGGCTGGGTACAGCAACATCTGTATTTCCAGGCAAACACACAGAAAAGCCTGTCTCTGACAGCTACAGACACTGACACATGCAAGAGACGGTGGGGATGTGCACATGACAGATGGGGAGTTAGAGCAGAAATTGCTTTTCTTGTGCACCTTTTGGCCTTTTGCCTTCACACTTGGACACCAGGCTATTATGGGCTGATTAACAGTTCTGCCCTCCCAGCACATATTAAGCATATCGAAGATAACTGATGGAATACTGAGCCATAAATGTTTTCTTGGCATTTGTTTGGCCTATGCTATTTGGAAACAATAAAAGCATCTCATATTCATAATGATAATACATATATACCACCACAGATCACACCATCAAGCATTCTCCTTCTATCTTGTTGTGCAAAATGTGGAGATAACATTAATATGTATTAATAGAATGCAAATATAATTAATCATAATAGGATGTCCCTGACAGATTATCACTGCTGTTGATAAAATATAATTAAAATTGTCTGGCTGGATTTTCAGTGCAGCTAGAATTGGCATCTCTGTTCCTTCTGTTTTTGTGTGTCTATCTACAGAATGCTATGCTTCTAAAAAATCTCATTATTTCATAAAGTTTTTGGGAGAAAATAATGCAGGGCTGCAAGTCCTTTACATTATACAGTAAGTGAAAAGCCATACAAAAGAAAGAAGGCCACACCCACAAAGACTGAAGCTACAACTAACTCCAGAGAGGACAGGAATTTTAGGCACCATTCTCTCAAAAGAATGAAGAAAATGAAACAGATGACACCTGAGACTGCATGCCCACATGATGGGAAAGCATTCAAATCCAAAGTTTGCATTATTCAAAGACTGTTGGACTTTATTAAACAAGAATTCACTCCATGAAGTGATGAAGTCATAAGAGGACTATTGTTTCAGGCAGCTGAAACTAGTTTGAAAAAAAAAAAGAAAATTTTTTGAGGAGATGACGAAAATAAGAATGAGCATAGCATGCACAAGGTGACCCAGAAACCATTTTTCACTGCATTTTCCAAATAAAAATAAATGAGGTAGAGTCTACTGAAAGTGGGAGGTGGTGGGCTTGGATACAAAGCAAGAGCTTCTTTGTGCATTGCCACCTCCTCACTGGAACTCCCTGCTCCAGGATGCTGAGGATGCAGTAGTTTTCTGTGGGCTCAAGAAGTGCCATGGCAAACAAATAGAGGGAAAGCCCATAGCCTCTCCTACTCCTCCTCCATAGCTCACCTGCTTAAGCAGAATCCTCCAACACATTACCTCAAACAAGACATGGTAACATGCTGTTATGTTCTCACATGGATTCAGGTGCATGTACATAAACAAGGCCCTATTTGCAACTCCCACTAATGAGACTGAACTCTGACAGTAGTGTACATACAGTAAGTACAGAAAGTAGTAATATAAGGCAACACAGTGTTTTTATTACATCTATTTTCCTTTAACAGAATTACTCCCACATATTCAAATCCATCAGTAGCCAATACTGTATTTTTTTGTCACAAAAGGGAGAGGAAGCAAGTCCATCTCGATGTATTACCATGCTGGTGTAACACTGCTGATGAGATACAACCCATTATTGTATTTTGATNTGATCTTCCTACGTATTTTTCTGTCTTGATAAATGAAAACTGATGCAATGCCTTTTAAAAGCATGTTGGGCCTACCTGTACCATGTATCCTGACTTGTTTCACTTGGAATGGAGGCAGCTGTTCTTGGAG
>VZUA01102934.1:0-11814 GCA_013401035.1 Horornis vulcanius
TTTCCCCTGTTTTCCCCTGTTTTTAGATTCATCCAGCTGTAAGTACGTGTGGATGCACACGGGTAGATCCTTGGATATAGACTCCGTGTTTTTCCATGTAATGAATCCTTCAGTTCTCAGGCAGCTGCTCAATGCCATGGAGGTTTTCCATCCAGTTAGGCAAGATTATGGATGGGAGGAGGAAAAACACATCAAGTTCTGCAGGGATGAGACAGTCAGAGAGGTTTCCTCACACCTGCCCCTCGACTCCTTATGGATAACCACGGGAAGAGCTAATTTCAAACATCCAGCAAACAATTTGGGAGAGCCTCTTGTACTCCCACTTGAAACCTTGCTGCTGCCCCACTTGGGAATCATTTCTGCTGGAATTCATGACATATGTTCATTGTTTATCTTAGTGGGATGTGACTGAAAATGTCAGAGTGTTTTGTGTTAGGCAACAACCGAATAAAACAAACAAAATAAAAACACAGCTGTAATGCTACACTTCAAATCGTTGGACTTAAATATGTGGGATTGATAAAGGAAGCAAGAGGGTGCAGTGGTGGACAGAAAATGAGCCTGGTGGCTCCAGCCAGCAGCCAAAAAAAGCCTTGGGATCCTCAAATTAGAACTGGGAATGTTGTTTGTCAGCTCTACACTTGGAATCCAACCGAAATGCCTGAAGGGAAACAAAAGGCACATCACATCCTCCTTCCAGAGCCAGCCAGAGGGTGGAAAATGAAATATGATGGCCACAGGTTCTGGTGTGAACCCCAGGAACTTGGCTGGGACTGGTGATGTGGGAGTGGAGCTGAGGAGGGTGGAGATTTCTCCTTGATTGGCTTTTTGTGTTTCTGAGGAGGCAGTGCAAGAGGATTTTGCCAGCAACAGTGGCTCTGGTTAATTGGGAGCAGGATTTTGTCTTCACTCGTGACCACATTTGTGCTGTGGTGTTCTTGCACCTACTCAGAGGCTGGAGCTGGTATTTTAGAGCCTTCTGGTACCAGCAGCCTGTCCTGGTGCTTTGCCATTGATCCTACAGTGGATCTGGATGGGATGGAAGTGGTAAATCACTTTGGTTGTTCCTTGTGTCCTGTAAAGCTTTGGGTATTCCTGTTGCAGTGAGTAGGGACTTACTCAAGGAAGTGAGGAGGAGTTTTCAGCAGAGCTCTGGCTCTTGGAGAGGAGAGTTTAACCCCAGGAGGTGGCTGGATCCAGCCTCTCCTCCTAAATGGGACCAGCACTGTGACAGAGGTGACAACAGCAGAGGTGCCAGACCTCTAAAGGACCGGTGCTGTTCCATCCTGCTTCTCCTACAATCCTGCACCTGTATTTTTCCTTGTGCCAGAAGCCCTTAGGAAGGGGATACAGAGGGCTGGTGGGGCTCTACCTGCTCCAGCACCTCCCTTTAGAGAGCACCTCGTGCCCTTTGAGTTCCATCATCCTTCTGAAGGTAGAAAAACCTGTGGAATGCATGACCACAACTAATTCAACCTGCTCCTTTTGTCCTTTCCAGCTGGGGGTTGCTCCTCACAGCACCTTTACCAGGAGCAATAGTCCAGTTGATTGAGTAGTTGTCCCTTAGATCTCTCTCCTGTGCACACTTTGGTTCTGATCATCTGCAGTAATCAGATTTTTTTCCCATTAATATGATTAAAGATCAGGATAAACTACATCACAACCTACTGCCACTATTGGCATTATCTGTAAATTTGAATTTAACTGTCCTTAGGAGCTTCACCAAATGATTTCCCAAGGAGTCCTGGGTTTTGTCAAGCCAAGCAAAAATATCTGAGTACTGGCAGGAGAAAAAAACTTTCTCAACAGTAAAAAAACCTCTGTTCCTGATGAGATCTTACGTGGTCTGAAGCTGTTTGAGGAGAGAGATTGTGGCTCTCTGGCATCTCTTGTCTCTCCAGGGATTCCAGGGGTGAGCTGTGACTTCCCTCCATTTGTTTTCAGCCTGATGAGCTTGAGCTGGGGGCTGGTGTTTGGGATCAGAGGAATGGGGAGGGAGCAGGCTACTGATGCATGGAGCTCCTGGAGCAGCATCTGCTCATCTGGATGACACATGGATGGAGGTTTGTCCTTTGGTGGAATGCGAGGAGAGGAGCAGGGAGAGGCGGCAAAGGCCACTCTCATCCGCAAGCCACCACATGAGAGATGATTCCCAGCCCTTGGTGCTGGGGCACGAGCTCTCCTCACACCCTGTGGCCATGCAGCCCCAGGAGTGACCTCAGTGCAGGACACTTCCCCTGGAGACACATAAAAAGTCCATCAAACAGATGAATTGCCTCAAAAATTGGATAGAGCCAAGGGAGTGCCTTAGAAGAGTCCAAAATGAGCTGCAAACTGTCCTTGATCTCCCAGGCTGGAGGAAACTGGCTTTGGGCTGGGGCAGTCCAGCACAGGGCTGGGAGGGTCACGTGTGTCACTGTCCCCAAGCCATTTCTGGGGACTCAGCAGCCTCTCACTCCACAATGGAACACAAAGCAAAGACTCCTGAAATTCAGGGCTTGTGTTGTGCAGGTGGAGCAGGCTGGGATGGCCCTCTGGTGACTCTGGGAATGGCACAGCACCAAGATCCCACTGGATGAAGGACAGGGAGGGAATGCTGGTTTGTGGGGTGCTGTTGTGGAGCAGCTTGATTTAAGGTGTAACCAGGCAACGACCATTAAGGGTCTCTGTGTTCACACGTGAATTTTTAAGCATTTTAAAACAAGGTTGAAACAAAAGCAGGGAGAGAAGAAAAGGTGGTGGCTGAGGAAAGCTGGAATGCCCTGGGCTCTGCTATGGACTCACACATCCCATAGTTCTGTTTTATCCTTCCCCTACTTTGTGTCATGAATTCCCTCCCCATTCCTTTACAAAACATATTCTCTCAGAAGATTCAGATATTCTAAACATATTCAGATTTGTTGAAATTAGTTCTAGTTCACACCCCTGGTTTGGGTTCCTGTGAGTGTGGGCAGCACTTTTCCTCCACTCTCAGCAGAGGATCCCCCTTCCTCATCAAAAGTCCACCCTGGGAAGATGTACCAGAATTCTGGAGTAGCACAGGATGTGATTTACTTCTGGGATGTTTTCCTAAATTTATCATTTATCATATTCTCTATATATTCTGGAGTAATAATCCCAAAGCTGCTCTTCAGCAGACCCATTGCTTTCTCTCTGGAGTCGGTAAAGAAGCACTTTCTTTTTCAGGGAAAAGGGAAAATATTCCTCTTGTTTCAGTGTTTGTATGACTGACTGATAGTTCAGTGGGGTCCAAGAAGCTTTCATCTGGATAGACCAAATTTCCTGAAAAATGTTGAAAACATATTGGTTCCAAACCTCCCCCGAAACCACATGTTCTAGATTAGGCATGTGTTGGGAGCTAACATCCCTCTTTCCCCAGTCCACTGGAATCTGGCATTAATAACCCCACACTTAAAAATATTTGGAAAGCTTTACATTTCTTCTGCCCATGGGAATGAAGCGAATGTCACTGCACCAGTGCTGGAAAGGCAACTGCCGAGTTCTGGAGGTTTCTTGTTCATTGGGAAAACTGACATCCTGGATGGCAGGAGGTTCATCACCACCTGGAATCTCAAGGAACACCCAAGCTGCTCTTTCCACCTTTGGTACTGGTCAAATAGGGATGGAGGGGTTGGTTGATGGGTAGGACTTACCCCAGAGCCCTTGAGGTTGGAAAAGCCCTCCAAGATCTTCCAGTTCCAGCTGTGACTGATCCCCACCTTGTCACCTACCCAGAGCACTGAGTGCCACCTCCAGTGGCACCTCCAGGGGTGGGGACTCCACCACTTACAGTGCTTGAAAGAACCTACAAGGAAGCCAGAGAGGGTCTCCTCCTTGGGAACAGTAGTGACAGGAAAAGGAGAAATGGGTGCAAACTGAAAGAGGGGCAATTTAGGTTGGACATATGGAAGGAAATCTTCTCTGTGGGATTTAGTAAGGGGCTGGAATGGATTTCTCAGTGGGGCTGTGGCTGCCCCTGGATCCCTGGAATTGTCCAAGGCCAGATTGGACAGGGGTTGGGGCAACCTGGGCTAATGGGAGGTGTCCCTGCCCATTGCAGGGGGTAGGAGTGCATGAGCGTTAAGGTTCCTTCCAAACCATTCCATGATTCTTTGACTTAATGATTTAATGTTTATTTTATGAAAGAGTGAGAAGTGATGTGGTGGTGTGTCTGGATGATGCTGACCTCTCTTTAACCACCAAGATTTTGTCTCTTATCTGTAACCTGGGGTAATTCCTCAGTACCTCCATCCTCTCATCTCCCAGGGTAGATGGGAGATGGAAACACGGAGGTGCCTCAGTTGAATTGTCTGATTTTACATGTCCCCAAATCAATGTCACATTTAGGGAAGAAGATTGAGAATGTTCCATAGCATCTCAGTGCTAGAAAATAGGAGAAGGGTCAGTAATTCCCAGTGAATGCTGAAAAGAGATTGGCACAGTCTCCAAAGGATGGATGGATGGATGGATGGATGGATGGATGGATGGATGGATGGATGGATGGATGGATGGATGGATACCCAAAACTGGTGGCTGCTGCCATGTACCTTTCCCAAACTGGATGAACACCTCAAAGACATCACTTGGTGTCATGACCTGAATCAAATGATGCTGCTAAAACATGGTTGTGGCATTCCATGGCTGTTTCCTGCTCTTGGCAACTGGGAATTCCAGCACGTTCAGCACCTCCTTAGGTGTATCCTTTGTTTGGCTGATTCCTATAATGGTCAACCTTTTATAGGTTTGATATAAAATCAGCATAATTACAAAGATCTGTTCCTGTCCATAAAACCAGTTGGAACTGTTTGGCAGGAATTTAAACTATTTCTTGTTAATACACACACACAGCTAATAAGGGAAGGCAGGGTTTTTTTAATATCCTATTTATATCAGCAGATGTCCCAAAGAAGTTTGGGATATTTCTGTATTTATAGTAAATCATAGCAGTGTGTAGCGTGCAGAAAGAGAGATTGGAGGGGGGGCAAAGTCAATTCTATTAATCTTGCTAAGAGCAAACATGTCACATGTAATATCCTTGAGTTGCATCACCATCTGGGATTTTTCTGAAGGTTTTGGAATTGATCCAGCAGATGGTAGGGCTGCAGGGGCTGGGGCTGGAACCTGCTCCCTGAAGCGTGGGGAGATGTCTTCTGCTGCTGGCTGGGCCACAGCTGGGGGTTTGCACACCAAAAACTCATCTCTGGCAAGTGTTTTCCTCAGCTTCAAGTGAGATGTTTGCATCTGAACCCAAAGTGCTTCTGCTAGAAGGGACTTGGAATTGTTTGGAGTGGCTTGGAATGGTTTGAAGCCTTCCACTTGTGTTGGCTCTGTTTGTGTTGAGGTCTTTTGTCATCATATAGAAACATCTTTCCTGCTTGTGCTTTTCCCTCTAGGTTTACCCCTCCTTCAGGCTTGACATTCCCTCCGTTTCTGATGTCCTCCCCTTATATTTTCCCAGCACTTGTGGAAAATCAGCTTTTGGAGGGGTCTAGCTCTGGAGTGCTGCTCACAGCCAGGGTGTCCAGAGCCCAGCATGAAGCATTTCTATTCCCATGTTCCCTGTGATGAGAAATTCAGCTGGTCCCAGTTACTGCAGCAGAGTCAGGGGCTTTTCCTACAGGGAGTGCAGGGAAAGGGAATATCGGGGGTAGGAGCAGATCAGGTAGCTGCAATGTTTCCAGCAGCAGATTCAGTAGCAGTGGCTTGGGTGGTTAGGCAAAAATAATCCCAAATGTAACATTCCAAAGGGACTGGCAGATTTTAGAGAGACTTTCCAGCCAGGACCTGCAACACAGGAGGGCTCACTCTGAGCCAAAAGATCTCCTCCAGTCCTGTGCTTCTCCTTGGAAGCTTTCTCATTGCCAGCTCAATGGTCTTGGGGAGCAATTTGGGTGTGCCAGCACTGTTCTTGAAGCCCTCCAGGTCTTTTCCTTCTTTAGCCTTTCCCAGTGGTGCTCTCACCCCTTTCCAGGGCTGGTGGCCACCAAGGCGAGCTCACTCACCCACTTCTTGCTCTTCCTAGAAGCCTTTCTGTGGAATTCTTCTTGTCTCGAGTAGTCTTTCTGTGTCAGATATCAGGATTGACTTCACTGTTCCCAGGATTTCCTCTACCCTTCACTAAGTGACAGCAGGATTTCCCCATGTTTTCCAGAGCTATTCCCATTTTGTGTTTCTGCCTTGCCTGGCTGAGCAGCAGCAGCTGAGCACGTGCAGGTGTCCTCCAGCATCCACCAGAACACTTTATTATTTCCTATGTATATATATTTTACAGGACTTAATATTTTGCATGGCCAAATCTCATTCCATGCTTAATATCCTTCAAAGCCATCCAGTCTGTCCTGCTCTCCCAAATCCTTTTCTATATTAACAGTTCTGGCCAACTTCCCTCCCCCTGAACAAGGGAGAGAACAGAGCCAACAACTCCTTCAAGGAGGGATCAGAGTTTAAACATATATTTAATTCCAGTTAAAAGATGAGGGAAGTAGAAGGGGATGCACTTCCCAAGGTCTAGGGCTGGTTTGACCTCGGAGGAGAACAGACAGCATGGGGAAAGGGAGAGATGGGATTAGTGGGAAGAAGGACAGAAGTCAGGAAGAAGGATCCAACCCGGCCTTGGAGACTGTGCTTGGGTGGTTGTCACATTCAGTCCTGGCTGCTGGGACCACCTGGATCTCTAGGACATTCCTGATGGATATGGAAAGGGATTCATGAGGAGCAGAAGGGTGCAGTCAGAAAGGTGCACACTTACAAAGAAGGGAAAAGAGGTGCCAGGGAACAGCTGAGAGGTTGGGTAGCTCTTAGATCCCATCGGGACTGGAATAAATCCTCAGCTGCAGCATGGCAAAGCCCTGAAATCAGGTATGGGAGACATTCAGCAGTCAAAGCTCTTCAAGTCAAACATGTTTCCTTCTCCATGAAGTTGGCAGCTCTGTAGACTCTGGAACAGCAGAAGTTATCCTGTAATTTGTGGGGTTTTTAATACTCCTGTACAGTGGAGGAACACAGTGGACACATCTGTGATCCACATCTTGGAGTGGAAAAAAACAGGGTTTTCTCTTAGGCCATCCTTGGAATCAAGGCCTGCATGAAACTACAGTAAATAAACGTGGGTTGTGAACAGGCTTTGAGTCCTGGAGCTTCTCCATGGGAGGAATGGGATGGGGAGGTGGGATTGGCAGTGTGGGAGAGAACGTAGGAAAGACTTAAGTTTTGCATAACTTGTAGGTATTTAACCATCAATTAAGAGGTAACCAGTGAGTCAGATATATCATAAAATCTCAGACTGGTTTGGGTGGGAAGCATCTCAAAGCTCATCTCTATCCCCTGCCATCGACAGGGACACCTTACCCTATCCCAGGTTGCTCCAAGCCCCATCCAACCCGGCCTTGGACACTTCCAGGGATGGGCCATCCATTACATTATAATGATACAATCTGTGTGTTCAACCACTGCATTTAACTAGTTTAAATATTTTGAATAGTATTTTTAAATATTTTGAAAAGTTTAATGTTTAAATATTGGGTTGTGGCCTCCAAAAACGCTGGCAGAAAGGATTTTTTAATTACTGTTTTTCTCCTCTGCACATCTATGTTGGGACATCAAGCCAACTTTTCAAGCCATATGCCTCAACACCTCAGCACCTGAGAGGAATATTGATCTGAAATTTTGGTGGTAATTTATTACCATTTTAGCCTAAATGGAGCAGTAGCTCATGAGCTCCCCATTTTGAGCAGAACTGAGGAAAATTCTGCTGTATCAGAAGCTTCAGCTCCACGCTCCAATTAAACGATCCCCCCTTGCTCTCGGGAGGCAAACAGATGCAAACCCCAGAGAGACTCAGAAGCTCCCAAGCTTAATAATCCTGGGTTTTTTTCCCCCCCTCGTGTCAGGAATACTTTTGTGTCTGTCGAAAGCTCCACTTGCAGATCCATAACATCTCTCTTTGCCGTGCCTGGAACAGATGCGTGTGTTGTAATATAGACTGCGAACATTGACATCCCATGTGGTTCTCATTCCTCCCAGTCATCTTTGAAGCTAATTGGATCCAGCCAGCCCAAATGTGTCTGGCTGGCCACAGCTATTTGTACTTTCACTCTGGTTCTGGTGCTAATGGTGGGATCTATGGAACATGAAATAAACTCTCGTGACTCCGAGGGCTGCCGAGGCACAGCCGCTCGCGTCTCGCTGGGTTGGGATGGGCTGGGATCCTTAAATGGATTTTTTTTTCCTCTTCTAATGTTGTTCAGTGGCTGCAGGGAGGACTGGTGGGGCTCAGAAGTGCAGAATCAAGAGCCTGGTTGTCCAGCCTAAAATGTTCTGCAGTCTGGTGTGGCATTCTAGTGGGATACTGGGAAGGCATTGTTAGGAATCCATGTGTTGTACAGCCTGTGAGTATTATAAAAAAATTGTGTGAAAATATTATTTAAAATAGTGAATTAGCAGAAATTATCATTCAGATAATAGAATCATAGAAAGGGTTGGGTTGGAAGGACCGTAAAGCTCATTCATCCCCATGGGCAGGGACATTTTCCACTATCCCAGGTTGCTCCAAGCCCTGTCCAGCCAGGCCTTGGACACTTCAGCTTCTCTGGGCAACCTGTGCCAGGCCCTCACAGGCAGGAATTGCTCGCCAAAATTATAGATATCACCATTTATAAATAATGTCTTTTATACCATCATTTTCCCATGACTCAACAGCACAATGTAGGAAAACCAATATTCCTGTTGGAAAGGCATCAGCNGGAATTGCTCGCCAAAATTATAGATATCACCATTTATAAATAATGTCTTTTATACCATCATTTTCCCATGACTCAACAGCACAATGTAGGAAAACCAATATTCCTGTTGGAAAGGCATCAGCAAGGTTGATTGCTCTGGTCCTTTTCCTGTCTTTCCTCTAACTTTCCATGGGAAAAAGGCTCTTCTGTTGGGAATTTACCTTTCCCCACCCCCTCAGACTCAAAGCAACCTCATTACCTTCAATTGGTTATAGTTTTATCTCAGTTAAAGGTGATTTCAGTCATTGTTTTGCTAAACCCCATGTTTTATAGGGATTTCCCTGATGAATAGTGAGGAAATATTGGGGATTTTTGCAGTTCATTCCCATCCGTGATGAATTCTTGGGGAAGCAGTGGAACGTGTTTCACACTTCAGCCTCTGCTCACAAAGTCCTGTCATTTCTCAGCTTCACTGTAAATATTTTCTCTCTGTGCTCAGGAGATTTGGGTTCCCATTGTTTCAAACAGCCAGTTCAGAATAATTCTTTGCTTTTGTGGGGTTTTAGTGGTTTTTTCTTGTTTTTAAGCAACTTGGCTTGTAAGGAGTCAGCAGGGGTTTGGACCAGATGATCTTCAAAAGTCCCTTCCAACCCCAGCCACTCTGTGATGCTCTGAAATTTGGGTTACTGCTCTCAGCTGAGACCATTCCTGTGCTGCTGCATGGGCCACAAATACATCCATTGTCCACTTAAAAATAAAATGGCAATGGATATTTTCTCTGATTAAATGATCCCTGAATTTCACTAATTTTTTTTTCCTTTGTAGGTCCAAGTTCAGTGAAAAACAAGAAAAAGGGTAAGTTTGAGTTTTAACTGAATTTTCCTTTCTGTGCTTTGTGAATTCTCTTTTGCCAACACGACGGAGAAACCCACGGCAGCTTCCCTCTCCAGGAAAGGCTAGAATAACACCCACAAGCACCCCTTAAAACTTCCTTAAATACTGAAGTTGATTATGTTGTACAGAAGTAATCCTGAAGATTCTCAAATTGAAAAGTTGAGTTGAGACAGTACCAAATACCAGGAGCTGTTGCTGTTTGCCATCCATGGCTTTCATCCCAATCCTGTCAACCTGCAGCTTGGATTCTCCTTCAGACCCACCAAACTCAGCATGAACACACTTTGCATCCCATTTTTTTCCTTGTGTTAACCTCCAAATTATCATTTTATGAGCCCCATCTGCATGTTGCTCAGCCCTCAGGGATTTGTGGATCTGGTGATGTTCCTCAGGCAGTTTGCAGTGGATTGTTGGGATCTGGGTTATTCAGGCAGCCCTGTTTGGGGGATTCCTGATGCTATCCTGTTTCTGTAGGACTGTTGGGAACACTTAGGGTCCCACACTTAGCGTCCCACATTACTTCCAGGAGTTTGAGCAAGTCCAAGCATCAGAGCAGTCGAGATTTCCATGTCTGTGCTACTGAAGCAGCACATCAGATAGCTTTAATCCTTGGATGCAAACTCCAGAGCCACAGCTGAGAGGTGGGAACAGGCCACACTTAGCAGTTTCATTTATATATACTCCAAGAAGTAGTGTAAAATTTTATGTTGAGAGAAGTTTGTCCTAACAAAGCTCAACCCGCGTTCAGTCAGCCCAACAAATAACAACTGATGGCTGCAGCAATTCCAGAGGGGCAGGGGGATCTCGTGGAGCTGGATTGCATACAGCTGTATGATGTAGCTTAATTTTATGGTATTGTCACATTTAATTCTTTTTAGAGTTGCAGTTCATTGTTTGATGAGTGAGGATTATGGAGAACTCCCTGTTTCTGCCTGCTCCGAGTTTCAGAGCCCGTGGGTGCAGGCATGGAAGACTTGGCAGGCTGGGATTTGGGTGCTGGGACCCTCCTTGGAGACCTGATAAGGGAGCTATCAGATAATAAATGGAATACCCTTTGTCTTGTGGGGTTTGTTAATGCAGAGAAGTGGCTGGAATGCCTTGAAGGAGGGACGAGCACAGAAATGTGTCGCTGGGATGAGTGATTGTGTCACTGCTCAAGCAGCAGCTCCCTGAGTAGCAGAGCAGATTTCAGAGGCAGATGAGTTAAACCAGCTGTGATGTGCATCTCTCTTGGGAAGGGAAGCCTGGAGTGAAAGCTGCAGCATTCCCAAGCCCCTGTCTGCAGTCCTCCCTTGGGATGGCCTGGACTGGGGGGGATGTCAGTGAGAGTGGTTTAGGGAAAAGGGGTGTGGTTCAAGGTGATCATTTCCAGAGTATGGCATCATCCCGAGGAGGAGGAGAAGTACTGGATTAGAGGAAGGCTGGATTGTGTCCAGCTCAGGTTGGAAGTCATGGCTGCCAGTTTGGAGAGAAATACCGGCTGTGGAGATTTGTCCCCTGAAGCCTTTTCCCACTTTTTGTAGAACACCAGTGTGGCTTTAGTCACCCCTGCTTTAACTTCAATAAATAAATGCTTTAAATGACTTTAACTTCATTTTCTGCACATTTAAATAATGCCCACAGTTGTCTCACTGTGATGTCCTTGTGCCCTTGCTCCTGGCTAGTGGCCATCCAGAGATTCCCACTCCTGTGCTAAAACAGATGGATTTTTCCTTATGCTTCTGTCCATTACAAAGATGGATATTAGTAGAGAAACAAGTACATAAATGTACTTAGAAACTATTCCAAGAACTATAATTTCATATCCCAACTGCTGCTGTCATCTAAATACGAGTTTAATTCTGTCCTACTGGGGACCTTGTGGCAGCAATTGAAGCGATTTTGCTCCGTTTATGTTCCTTGGCAGAAAAGCTGCTCCAAACTGACATTTTAAAAACTGCATCAAAAGAACATCATTTTTGCCGGGAATGTGGAAAATCAGGAGAGCACGGGGCAGGCTTTCTCTGCAGAGCTTGTTTCATCCCACTCTGTGTGTTTAGGAGTCATTCCTGATGTGGTTATGTCATTTCTCTTCCTTGGGATGTACGAGGTGTTGGAGGACCATGGTAGGGAAGAACATTTTTACCATGAGGCTGGGAAAATAGTGGGACACGTTGTCCAGGGAATGTGGAGACTGGCTGCCCCATCCCTGGAAGTGTCC
>VZUA01102946.1:0-12453 GCA_013401035.1 Horornis vulcanius
TTTTTTTTTTTTTTAATTATTTCCTAAGCTGTTCTTTTTTCTTTAGAGACAGAATGCTGAACTTGGACCTTAAATTAACACAGATTGATGGTCATTATTTTTAGGGGCTTGCATATAGTGAGCCTTTTGGATTATGGCAGTTAGAATGCTTCCTTTGGGAAGAGCAGAAATATTTGTTATCATCAGTTCCCAGGTATTCCTAGACAACATTACAAAAGATAAGAGTTAGCACTGCAGAAAAAGATGTCAGTAAATGAGAAGGAGGTAATTTATTTCATAAAGAAAAAAGTATCACCTATGTTTAAAGAGCATGAAGTACAAATTTTGAGTAAATACCTGAACACCCGAGCTGGCAGACATCCCTGGTTAAAGCTGCTGGAAACAATCCTAAGAATACTGTTGTCCCATATGACTTCTGCCTCTTGGTGCTGTTTTGCCAAAGCAGAGAGAATTCAGCTCTGGTCAGTGTTTGCTATTTAGCAAGGGAGGTGTCTGAGGTGTTTCCTTCTGCAGAGGGGTCTGTGCCATGCTGGGGGCAGGGCTTGCTTGGGCACACCTGGGAGAAACACCACTGCTTTAATATTTATGTGTAGAAACAGCCTCTGAACACTCACACTGTCATTTCATGTAATTTCCAACCACATCTATTGAGGTTTATACCATCAGATTTCGAGTCCATGGCAGGGGCCTTCCAGCTTAATTTAGCCAGATCAAAAGGAAGAGTACTCTGGATAGTGAAGAATAGAAAAGATGCAACATTTCACTTGCTGAAGGAGAATCTTAGTAAGTGAGGTAGGATACAAACATCAGTCTTAAACTTGCTGTGAGCCACTGTTCCCTCACTGCTGTCTGACTCATACATAACTTTATTCCCTGGTCTTTGCCTTTTTGGCTGAGGGAGAGTGGACTTGTCATAGACAGCCCATAGGGAGCTGCATCCCCACAGGGTGCAGAGATAGGAGGCTATTCTCTTCTCAGCTCTGAAAGATCTCCTGAAACCACAGCGAGGTCACAAAAAATTAAATTTTGCTTTATAAGGAATTAAAGCTGCACAGCTATTTAAATGAGAAACACAGAGGGGGTTTTGTGCATTTTACACTGAAAGTACAGATTAAAAAACAGTGTAGGAAAATTTTAGCTGCAAATCAGAGGGTTTTGCAGGCAAAAATTTTATATGATGATTTTCAGAGGTCATTCATTACACTTAACAATGTAAGATAATGGGCTAATATTTAAGAGTGCTGAGCTTTCAAAGCTCAAGCAGACTGTCAAGTTCTTAGCTCCTCTGCAATTCAGGGCAGATAACAAGATTTGAATCTGGGGTCCTGCTGGGGTCAATGGCAAAATTCTCATTAATTTCAAAAGGTCAGGATCTCACTTTGTATTTTGCAAAATCTTGATCATGCTGCTGAGATTTCTCACGTGCAGTCATAGCACAACATGAGGACTTACAGATGCCTCATCTGGGCCTTGGTATCTGTTGAGATTAGCCTTCCAAGGACATACATGTGGATGCAGAGAGTTTTCTTTGCTCCCTTCTTAAATCTGAAAATGGATGCCTGACCTAAAACTCAGCAGAACAACAGATAAAGCTCTGGGCTGAACAACTTGGCTGGAAGTGTTGAGACAATAGAGCAATTCCCTTGCTTTGACCTTTTCTATGAGTGCTTCTCAATTTTGTCTTCTTATTTTCTTAAAAAAAAACAAACAAAAATCACCCCAACTTTTGTTTTAGATCTCTGCATTCCTCTGAGCAGGAATGGAGGGAGCTTAGCACATTTGGGCATGTTGCCCTGAAAAATTGAGGAGTCATTTCATGAAACCAATGTCTGTCTTGTGCCACAGTTTGCAAGGTTAAAGCTGCATGTTTGAAAGTTAGAAAGCTGTGTGACCTTCCCCAAGCCCTAGACTCCTAATCCACTTCAAAGCTCTTCAGGTTTTAGCTTCAGTTTCCTGCTTCTTTCTCCAAGCTTCCCAGTGCAGGCTTTCCACCTGGGTAGGGAAGGCTGCCTCCTCTCTCGTGGAGTCCAATTTCCCAGCCTGTGATCCACATCCTCACAAAAAGATAATCAGAGACAGGAAAGCAATAAACTTTTATTCCCTAGAAGGCATCACTAAGATCAATGCACTCTCCAATCTCCTCTCTCTCTCTCTTAGCAGATAAGACTTGTGAGTAGATTGGTTTCTTTTGAAATGGGAAAGAAAAATGTTAGGGAAAAGAGTTTGACACTGCTATCGTGGAAGGTAGGATAATTACTTAAAAAGAGCCAAATTTTTAATGTGAAATAACTATATTGGACAGGATTAAACTCTGTGCAAAACAGCCTTGTTGACTCTTCACTGAAGGATCGATCTCTGTTGAAGGGAGCCTTAGATGTTTGTAGAAACACATCTCCTGTACTGCCTCAGTCTTACAAGTTGATTTTGTCCCATGCCAGGCCCCTTTTGTCTCATGGGCACTCAGTCCACAGAATCATTGGGTAGACAGGCACCTCTTGTGATCTGTCACGTTACAACTCTTCCTGTGCACTACAGAAGGATTTGAGGTTGTTATTCTCACGACTCTCCCTGGTGTGTGATCAGCCAGCATTAGCAGCTGGCTTGGTGCAGGCACCAGGGCCCATTGCTGAAGACCCACACTTCTTGGAAACTTCCAGCAGCAGATGAAAATCCAAATGTTGCAAATTGAATCATTTTGCATTTTGTAATCAGTCTCTGCTGCAGTCCATTATTTTGTATTGTCTTGTTGACTAAGGAGGAAAATTAATCTCTGAGCAGTTTATAACGTAGTGTTTAAATATTTGTAGGCATTATTTGTCTTCACTTAATCTTTTTCTAATCTGAGGAGATTCAATTCTTTCAACCTTCCCTAATGGATCTTCTTTTTAATTATTTTTAATCAGTTTGTTACTGTCCTTCAGGGGAAGCTTTGTTTCTGAGATAAATACAATTTGGCCAGTGCCCTGTCTCTAGAAAGGTTTTCATCTTTGTGTGAAGTGTGCTCTCTGCAGCTGGAGACCTGTGACACTGCATGCAAATCTATCCACTGCAGCCTCAGTTTCTGGAGCCTGGTCTCTCCACTGCCCTGCATCTAAGCAATCTAATCATATCAATGACAACAAAGAGCAGAGAATTTGCAAAACACAACCATGAGTTGCTGCATTGGGCTGTTCACATTGCTGGGTAGTGGAGAACCTGGTCCGGAGTTGTTCTGCTTGCCCCTTACAGCTTGAGTCCTAGGATTGAGTAATTCTGCTTGATCTGCTTGAAGGTTATTAATCATGAGCAGCCCTGAGCCTGCCATCACTTTTGGAGTCTTGGCTCTGACCCGTGCCATTTGGACAACACTTCACAATACTTGGTGGAGTCTCTGAAAATAACATGCAGTGCCTCCAGGAACAGTTTACCTCAAAGCTCTGGGTGTAAACTAAAGAGTGTGGTATTATTGTAGATGGACTAAGGCCAAGCCTGGATGACATCCAGGGCTCTGACCTGTCCCTGGAAGAGATCTCCAAACTGGCACATAATAAGTTGACTCCCTGAGATCTAAAAAAGTCCTTGTTAGTCCTAGTGCCCAGCCCCTAGGTAAGAAAATGAGTTAATAGTCTAAAACAGTGCAGTGAGAGACACAACGCAGTGAGGTTGAGTCAGTGCAAACCTTCAGGAGCATCACATCCCCAGGGACAGCAGGGAGAAACACAGATGGATGCAGTGGGTTAAACAGGCTGTCCTGGAACTTCCCTCCACCTCTGAGTCTTTGAGATCATACTTTCAAGAGTTGCTAAATCAGCTTGAAACGCGGGCTTACAGTCACCCTTACAGTTCCCATCACGGAATCAAAATGGAACAAATTGAACAACAGATGTAATTTACTTTGCTGACAGCATTGACAGATTCTGTGAGCTTTTCTCACCCCCCTCCTCCAGCCTGTTGCAGCCAATGAGGAAGACGTGAGAAATTCAGAGATACTGCCACAAAGTGGAAGACATTAAACGCAGAGCTGCAACCCCCCAATTTTCCCCAGCTGTGTTTTTCCTTCTAACCCTTTATTCTTGCAGCACTTAAGCTTGAATTAGTAAGGCTTTCCACAAAAGAGAATGATCTGATTCTAAGAATATATCTGTCTACATGTTTCCATGGTGTTTATTCCCCATCCACCTCCACCCCTCCAAGAAAATGCTGGGGTTTTATTGTTGTGGGGTTGAGGTTTGTTTTTTTTTTTTTAATCATCTTTTTGGCAGGGGTTTGCATGAATGTGAAAAATTTACAAAGGATAAGCATGCAAGTATGAGCAACCCATGGCTGTGATTGCAGAGGTTATTTCATCTCCATCTGCTCTAACAGTGGTGGGCAAGGGGAGAGGGGCCATAGGTCAGAGCACTGAAGGGCCACAGCATCATTGCACTGAAAAAGCAGTTTCCACATTCAATCTGCATAAATGCTGACCTCAATCTGTTTTCCTTTTCCTTGTTAACAACTTCACATGCAACTGTAATGGTTGCTGTGCCACTGACTTGAAAGTGAGTAACAGCAGTGACTTACTTGTTGGCACCTGCCACGAAAACCTGCTGCTGAACATTTGTTCAGCGCACTTGTTGTGTGAAATGAAGTCTTTATGAGCCCTTCAGAACTCAACTTTGGACTTCTCAGCCCTCTTCCTCTACATAAAAAGAAACTATTAAAAATAAGCTTTTTTGGGTTGGTTATGGGAGGTGTTAACAGAGACCCTCTGCCCAGTGCTCCTGTGTGGGAAGGACCTTTTTAATAGCCCTGCCTTTCTGTTGCCCTTTCACTTTTCTTTCTTCTTTTGTTCTTCTTTAGACTGTATCCTAATTGCTGCTGTCTAATCACCACAGAGACCTTTCTTGTCTTTAATCTTTAATCTTTTGTCCCAGAGCTATAAAATTAGGAGCTAAACTACTGGGACATTTCTAAACCACTTGGGATTTTGAGTGCCTCTGTCTGTGGGGGCACTGCTTGAGCCCTACCACCAGTTTTGTCAAGAAATGATGGCTGATGCCTTCTGAAAAAAATATCAATAGATTTGTTAGCTGTGGACCCATATCTGCTCGACAAATTCACAGATAAGACTGGTTCATTATCTAGATCCCAGGAAAGAAAAAGACAAGGAAATATGCCCAAGGTCAGGACACATGTCTAGAACCATTTATTAAATTATTGTTTGTTTTGAGTTTTACTTATTTCAACATCTTGCTTTTAAGACAAAGGGCACTACAACTGTATCTTCACTAGTTTTACTGTGACTATTGAGTCCTTCCTGCCTGCAAAGAGAATTGGTCCATTAATATTGGCTTTATTCATTGGTTTCAGAGGGATTTCTGCCTGGGCATGATTTGAGGGCTCAGTATGGGGTCAGGATGAATCATCATAAGAGTGCAGTTTGTCTGCACCCATGGCCCACTCTAGAGCTGTCTCCTTCTAACTCCAATCCTCTGAACTGCAATCAAACTGGAGACCTGAAAACAATATTGAGCACATCTTCCGAAAGATACAGAGAGGCCAGAAGTGTAAAATGAAGGGTTTAGAAGTCAGTCAGAGGAATCAGTTGCCCTGCTGGGAAGGGCTGGTGGGTTTTGGACATAATCCAGCAGTGAGCACTCGCAGCCCAGAGTGCCAGGCGTGTCCTGGGCTGCACCCAGAGCAGTGTGGGCAGCAGGGGAAGGAGGGGACCCTGCCCCTCTGCTCTGCTCTGCTCTGCTCTGCTCTGCTCTGCTCTGCTCTGCTCTGCTGGGACCCCACCTGAGGGCTGCACCAGCCCTGGGGGCCCAGCACTGGCAGCACATGGGGCTGTTGGAGGGAGTGCAGGGAAGGGCTGTGATGGCCATCAGAGGCTGGAGGAGCTCTCCTATAAGGAAATTCGGGGATTCTGTGAAAGGCTGAGAGAGCTGAGGTTGTTCAGTCTGGGGAACACTCCAGGGAGAGCTCCCAGTACCTAAAGGGGACCTACAAGGGAGCTGGAGAGGCCCTGTCTGCAGGGGTGTGTAGTGATGGGACAAGGGGTAAGGAATTAAAACAGAAATTGGGCAGATTTAGATCAGAAATAAGGAAGAAAACGTTTACAGTGAGGGTAGGGAAGCTCTGGCACAGGTTGCACAGGGAGGTGGTGGATTCCCCATCCCTGGAAACTTTAGAGGTCAGGTTGGACAGGGCTGTGAGCTACCTGACCTCGTGGAAGTTGTCCCTTCTCATTGCAGGGGGTTGGACTAGATGGCCTTGAAGGGTCCTTTCAAACCCAAACTATTGTGTGAATATTCACCACAGAGCATTGACTCCACTGACTTTCAAAGCCAGCGCACCCAGAAGGAATCAGTCAGGGTGTTGTGCTGATCTTGGCTGTGAGGTGTCCTTGTAAGGCTCCTAAGAGAAGGAGAAGGGGCAGTCCTGTCTGTCAGGAGTGCAGTTGCTGCTCTTTGATAGTAATTTCTACAGCAAACCTGTGGAGCTTTTACAGTATCTCTGAGTGCCTATCAGACTAAGGTTTAATATCTGTGTGCTGGGAACTCTAGATATTGGATGTTTTATTTGAGAATTTTGGATGCGATTTCACAACTGGAAACTGGATTAATTATCTAGAATGTAGAATTTTCCTAGGATTCCTAGATTGTGAGCTGGATATGGAGGAACTTGGGATGTACTGATCAAGTGCAAAAAAATAATTGACAGTCTTGCCTTCACTTATTAAAGGAGGTAGTGATTATCTACATCTTACAGTGCTGTTTTTCATAATCTTTATTTTTAAGGACTTAATTGACTATGGGAATCAATGAATGGTGTGTGCTTGTATATTCCTGTGCATGCAGCAATCAGTACTGTTCTGATGGAGCTGTGGAAGAATTTGCTATCGGTGTACACTGAGATAAATAGAAGCATTTATAAAACAGCAATGCAGTAATACAGGCAGAAAGTCCTTTCTGGATAATCAGCCATGCAAACGTAAACACAAAATAAACAGAGACAGGAAGGGAGAGCTCAGAATTCTAAGACGAGATTAAATTTTTAGATTTAGAAACCCACCATCATAGGGGATATTTTTATGCTTGAATTGAGCAGTTCATTCTTTTGGACTGAATTTCCAAAGACTTTAAAGGGTGAAAACATTTTTACATAACTGAGTAGCAGTAAGAGATGGAACTGCTGCAGTAGCTGTAATGAAAGGACTGTGGCTGAATAGCCTTTGGGCACTTGGATGACTTTTCCAAAGCCCAACCTTTTCCTTTCAAAGGCAAAAAAATAAAAGTTGTCCACACTAACGCGGGAATAAGGCGACTCTCATAAAGCTCTGTGACTTTTACCTCTGGAGAATTCCAATCCTGATTAAGCCACACAAGACCAAACAATTGCTGGAGGTCACTCGGTGGCATTTCTGTAAATTGCAGACTCACTCAACAAGGACCCAAGTGATCAGCCCCATGAGGGGAAGGAGAGCCTTTGTGGCCCCTCCACGTACCTGGCTCTGGCAGAACGCTGCAGCTGCACTGGTGGAGATTCAGCCATGAATGAACCTCCTGTAGGCAGATCCACGGTTCAGGAGCCATGCAGAGCAGGCTGAAGTAATACCTCTGTTGATGGTGTCAGCTGTTGAGTACAGAAGAGGTAGGGAAAATGATCTGGCAGTCATCTGCATCAGCTGTGGTAGTTTAGGCTTCTTTTTTCCCTTGCCAAGGTCAGGATGAATAGCACGGGGAACGAGGATGTCAGGTTTGGGCTTGGTTGTTTATTTTGTCTTATCTATGTGCAGACTCATGCACCATGAGCTCCAAGTAGCATGCTAGGAAAATGAGGTAAAAGGGAGGGCTTCTAGCTCTTTCTGAGGTTATTTAAGTGACAATCCCCTAATAATGAGGTGACACCTAGATTATTTGTATTTCCAACCCAATAATGACCGCCCCAGGCCCGCAATGGGGACCTTTGTCACCCAATTCCAGAAAACCACCCAAACCCATGAAGAAGAAGGAAGAAGGTGAAGAAGAAGGACAAAGACAACACTCCAAATCCTCCATCTTGACCTACGTGTATTACTACACACTAAAACCCCAAAGTCTGAGTTTCTAGGACTCCAACACTCAACAAGCAGAATGCATCAAGAGCAAGGGTTTGGCAGAGCAGACTGCAGGATGTGTCTGTGCAAAGTGCTCGGTTCCTGCTCAGTCTGGGCCTCCCATCTTTAAGAGCCCTGCCTGGGTCAGTGTCTGCTGTTCTTTCCCCACTGTTCTGTGTGACCCAGACAGCTGCAGAGCAGACAGAGTGACCTGAGCCACTGCTGGAAAAAAACAACTAGCTTCTGAGGGAACAGTTTTGAGGGAAGTTTTTACATCCTCAAAGTGCAGCAGTTTCAACATGCCTCTAGAATGTGAGTTGCTTTATCACTTGGCAGTAACTGAATTTCAATATTTCACTTTTGGTTAACATGTTCTGTGTTAAACTGAACTGAGATACATTTAATTTTTTTTTTCTCTTTTACATATTAAGCCTGGCGAAAGCGAGTGAGGTGGCAAAGCAAGAGTCTTATTGGAGCTTAGATTTTTTTTCTTTGATGTAAGGATTTCTTGCTGTGTAACTGATGCTCTTAGTAGGAGTTCAGAATCCCTGTATTGCCAAACATGCTGCAGAGATATGTAGCACCCTCCAGCTTTCACAGAAAAACAGAGAAGTCCCTCAAGAAAACACAAATTTTACAGGTGGGATGGGAGGATGTATAAATGGTTATTTATACTGATTATTTTTTGTTTCCCCTCCCCTAGCTGACTAGAGGAATTTCCCAGGGGTAGTTGTACTAACAAAATTTAATATGCTGAGATTTTGTCAGCAGATCCACTCCTCAGATAGCTGATTTGCCACGATGATGCATGTCCCTTTGGAGCTCTACTAGCGCTAATAAAAGTTACAACTTTGTGAAAACAAAAGCCAGTAACAACTGCTGGGATTTTTTTAAGTGAAGGGAGAGCCTAACAGTTTTTTCCTCTGTTTTGAAAAGTGTGAAGTTAAATGGCCTTTGCCATCTGTTGGAGTTGTACAGTAAACTTGTGTGAAGGCCATTTGAAATCACAGCTTTAACTAGGACACTGCTGAACACATTCAGTATTCCCCCTCTAGTGCTGAGCAGGGTGTTGATTCTGGGTTGGTGCTTGGACTTGATCTTTGGGAGCCTTTTCCAGCCTTGATGGTTCTGTGATTCCCTACCTTTCCAGCAAGCACCAACTGCTGTGCTGGGGAAGTACAGGGATCAGGAAGCATTTTCAGCAGAAAGAACTTGCAGTGGAAAACAGCTCGGCTCCAGCATTGTGTGCCACAGACATTTTGACCTGCTGGCATTTGAATGCAAGCTGTAATTCTCTTCCTTACCCTCAGACAGAGACCTTGTATTTTCCATAATGGCTCAGTCTGGTAAAGAACATCAGACTGTAAAAACAATGTGCACCCAAGCTGAAAACAGATTAAATGTGAGTGTGGAACTTTACTAACAAGTGAAATAATGCAGTGGAGTTCAGTGCTTATATACTGAGAGCTAAAAACACAGTGGGAGGACTCAGTGACAACATACAGTCAGTATCAGTCATCTGGGACTGATAGTTGAAAGTTTGGTCTTTTTCTATGTTTCTCTGACTTTATACAGTCTTTCCCAGCTGATAAAATGTGCATTTCCTTGGAAAGGGGCCTGTATCTAATGAGTGATGAAAATGTGCTCCTATTAGAAAATAAGCGTGGAAAATTCTGCTGGTAGCAATGCACTTCCCCCAGACTGTATGCAACAAAAGCAAATATGGTCTGCTCCATGTCACAGCAAAATGGCATTCCTGAATAACTTTAGAGAAGCTCACAGGAGCTGTTGTAGCTGTTTTCACTTGGCCATCAGGCAGGGACCTGGTTCTAAGGCAGAGCTGATCTCTTGCCCTTGGGCAGGTGGCAGCAGCATGGCAGGACCCTCCTCCTTTGCACAGCCTCCCCAGGAAGCTCAAGCCAGTCAAGGTGTATCTCCTGCAGGATTTTGTTCTCTCATGGCTCTGGAGATGGAGCCCCAGCTGTGCTCCTGCACAGTGCTGTGTGGGGAGGCTTGGTCACTTCTGGAGGCTGCACCCTCTGGCCAGGGGGGTCAGACAGTGTAGCAATGAACTGTAGCTGTTCCAAAAGCTTTTCATCAATGAACCAGAAATTCTGGCTCACCTGGATCAGGGCAGGTCTGCTTGGGTGAGGACATTTGTAGCAGATTCAACATCTTTGATCTTTGAAGATCTTCACTCTTTGTTAGGAGAGGTGAAGAAGCAACCTCAGCAGACTCCACGTTCTCAGATCTGTCTGCCACGTTCCCCTTCTCTCTTCTGGACTCATCTTCCATTGCTGCAGTTTCTTTGATTCTTTCTCAAGGGTTCTCTGCTGCAAATTAATCTTGATGTTTCTGTTGTCCTCATCAAGGCACTCCTTTCTCAGTTAATGGCTCCATTTAGCTCCTGCAGAGAATTCTGTACAAATTGCCAATGTTTCTGCCTCAGAGTGGAATTCTAATTTGCTCTTTCCATCACTACAGAGTATACAGAATGATTGGGGAACCAAGCTACACATGGGAGTCCTCTTATTTTTCCTACTGCCAAAGTATGATGAATCTTGCCTACGTTATTCCTTTTTATCCTACAGTGACTGTGTAGCAGAATAACCTGTCTGGAGCCTTCTCTGCCCTGGTTCACAGTCCTGTGCCCCTGTCTTCACCCAGCTCTCTCTTGCCTTTCTCATGAAGACACTGAAAAAAGTTATAGGTGTTTATATGTACCTAGAGAATGCACATACAGAATTTGTAGAATTCCATAGTGGAGGTAACACAGCAAGTAGAGCCTTAAAAATAAGAGCTTGGAGGAAACAAATGATCTTAAAATTTCCTTTTTCCTTCAGTATTTCAAATTAAAAGAACTGTGATTGTCAAAGCAGGGCCAGCTGATCAAGTGGTGCTTGTTCCTCTGACTGTCATCTGTTCAGACTGAGGCTGGGCTGAACTCTCTGGTTCTGCCTTGCATCCATCCAATAGCACCAGCTACAAAATGTGAACAATTTAGGAACAGTTCTAAGGAGTGACTCTGGCTTAGAGTGCCTCTAAGATTATTAGGGTGTTGATTCTTAGAAAGAAATTCTACCCAGATTAGGAGCAAGGACATCTGGAGGCCTTTGCCTGTGTTTTAAGCCATTGCTCCTAAGTCAATAAAAGTAAGTCTAGTTTATTTTAGTTTTTATATTTTTTGCTTATTACAAAGTTTGCTCTTTTTGTAATTTTTTTACCCCATCTCTCTCTCGAGTCAGCCCTGAAACCTTAAATTCCCACTCATTTTCACCTGTCCTAAAGACTCCAAACATCTGAAAGGCTATTCCAGCTCAACAAGATGATAATCCTTCTCCTGATGCTCTAGAATTTAGAGACGGAAACGCTTAAACGTGTTTTGCAATTTTTTAGTAACTATGTACATTAAACTTCAATTTTTTTCCCCGAGGAGTTTCTGAAGATGAACTCCTAATCATACATTCCTCCCAGTGCTGTGCCCCAGCCTCCTCAAGCAAAGCACTTGTGCACATCAGCTCATTTCCACTGGTAACAATAATATTGACCATTGGCCTCAGTGGAATTACTCATTTATGTGCCTTAAATTATGCACATACATGATTGCTGGATTAAAAACCAACCAAGCAAAGACAATTAATTAGATTTGAAATAACGGAGGATCTGCAAGGTGGAATCTGCATCCTCAGTGTAATAATGCACTAAATCCACTTTTTAGGATACGTGCTGGCTAATGGGAAATATGATCTTTTCCTTGCTCCTTTTCTGAGTGGTGAAGTCAGATGAGTTCTTGTTGTGTCTATAGAGTTACTTGAAGTGTATGTGGAGAACAACCAGGAATTTATCAAGAAAAAGTATGCTTGTTTTCATGTCTTTATTGGCATGATATGCAGCAGCCTCACACCATTCAGGCCCCAAAACCCAGCAGATTCAGGAGATGCAGGGTTTCAGTGCTAAAGGAGCAATCTCACAGGTTGGGAAAAGTGCTTATTGAGCCTATCATACAGAGAAAGTCAATTTTAGTGCTGTGTCCCTTGTAACTCAGCCTTTAGTTCTGTGTCACCTCATTGATGTCTTTAATGATCATGAAGGCAGTGTGAAGATACAATGGAAGCCAAAGAAAACAGTGTAAGAGCAGGAATACTCCACTTCCTAGGCCACATAACCCTTGTCTGAGATGTAGGGTTTATCTCCTCTCTATGATATAAATATATTTTCTTTAATATTGTCAGCTCAGCTGTAGCTGCGAGGAGTAAAGCTCCATCCTTTGGTTATTATAATTGGAGTTGTACCCAAGTTCTGACTGAAAAGTGTAGCAGAGAACATTTTTCCCTCACAGTGCAAAACTGTGCATCATCCTATCAATAAAAAATAAAAAAGAATAAAAAAAAATT
>VZUA01102947.1:14163-25923 GCA_013401035.1 Horornis vulcanius
TGAATAGTTTTATCCCCTGTTGTTCTTAAATGAAAGGAGTAATGGTGCAGATGAACACCTGAAATCTCTATGGGGCAATTTTTCTGGCCCTCCATGGAAAAGCAAGGTAAACCCACATGGAGTTGGACATTGGATTGACTATGACAGCATTAATTTATTCACTCTGCTTTAGTTTGAATGGCGATGCAAAATGCCTGCTGACACAAAGAACCCATACTTTTGATTTCTGATGTGCCAAAAATTCAAGCTACTGCTATGGAAAGAGTAAAATGCAGAGGTTGTGTGTGTGCATAAGCACACAACCTTTTTAAATTGGTGTCTTCATAACAACTGATTCATTTTTGTGCTAATTTTTTTCTTATGACAGAATGCGGTGTGTTGTAAAATCTGCAATTCAAGGCATGCTGAAGGCTGCCAGCTACTTCTTTTTGTGAAAGATGAATTTTGAAATAGATTTGTAGCTCCTTTATATTTCAATTAGTAAGAAAAAAAACTAAGCAATTACTTTTATTAAGCTTTCATTTTATTTCATTTGACTCCAAATCGTTATTTTTTCCTAGTTATTTGATATGAAAATTTGCCTGTTGCATGTTCATAGGTCCTTGCTTTTTCTAGAGGTGATCTTCACACTGAAGTATTTGAGCATCTTTCTTTTTTCATTGACCACTGTGTGTGCGGTTAATCATCATCGTGTTTTATTAACTAGTTCACTAATTAAAAAAAAATCTTAAAAAATTAATGCAGGAAGAGTGTTTCTGAGGAGCTGAGAGGGAGTTCAAGTGAATATGTAGTTTACATTGGAAATCTAAAAGTAAATGGGTACTTAAGTAAGTTTAATTTTGTGATCAATCTTAGCAGGTGCTAAGGAAGTTTTGTATATTGCATTAATAAATTTTATTCCTCAGTGAAGTTTATTCAAAGACTGCACTTAGATATAATGATAGTAAACCTCAGCTCTTGCTCATTTTTGAAGCATGTTTTTAAGTATCGTATTTAAAGCTACAGCTGTCACTATCAGAGAACACAAAAAGGTGGCAAACTTTCAAAATGGAAAGTTTTAACAGCACTTTCCTCTTCACAGCAGTGAAAAACTATTACTTCAAGTATTAACCCACATTTAATTTGCATTGGTAGAAGAACAGTAAAAAGCCTTGCATGACAAATGGGTATTTATAATCTGTACCAGTTATCCTGACCTAACACACCAGGATATGCTTCTCACGTTCTGTGCTTACTGACATGACCAAAACATGTCCCAAGATTTTTATTTGATCACTTCCACTGTGCCATTGTTTCCTAATATTTTTGTTTCTTCAGCTTTACTCAAAATTGCTAATATTTATGAACACTGTGAGAATTATTAGTGTCCTTTCATGGAACTGAAAGTGTCTCTGTTTTGAAGCAGGCTGTACAGATATTGAACAACTTCTGTGTTTCAGCTGTAATATAAGCACACAATCAGCTCTATCCCTCTGTAAAAAACAAAGCTGTAAAATATGGGTATCTGTTTGCAAATAAGCAAACACATGTTGAAAGTTTTTCCCTTTTTCCCATGGATTTGCTATTCTTAAAAGATGATTTTCGATCACAGAAAAATTCTGATCTTGTACAAGTCACCTTGTGAGAGCAAAGCATGCTGCAAAAACTGCTTTTTGATTAGTAGCCTTATTAGTAGCCTTATTTTTAACGTGCAATTTAATGCAAGAACATAGAAATTCTCTCCAGATTTCTAATGTGTTTAAATCCAAACTCACACTAAAATGGTGCCTTGCCTCCGTTTTCTGTGACAAATAGTTTTGTGTCAGGATATAACTCCTTTCTAGTATTCCTTTATAATATCACTCTTTCTAATTCCTTTCTAATATCTTTCACTACAAAGGGGATATTTTTGAAGCAAACACAACCCGATGTGGTAATTTGTTGGTTGATATAATTTTTAACCATTGAGCAAACAGTGAAAATCAAACAAGCAATCTTTACCCAAGAATGATTATTTAAAGCAAAGCTATTAATAAAATCCTCTGACAGGTGGAGGCACTTAGTAATATCAATTAGTTCTCTCTTTAGATATGAAGTATTCATTTTATAAATTTATTTATTCTCTATATAAAGTTTGTTGCCTCTTGAAAAATGGCTTGCCATTGGGAATACATCTTGCATTTAGAAGAATATTCTGTAGGTGATATGGACAGGATTTCAACAGTTTGAGGGGAGAAAAGAACAAGTGGTTATGTTTTGCAAACATGAAGATGGGGCTGAGTGTTGGATTAAGAAAGAGATTAAGAGATGGCTTTGTGGAAATCTTCTGTTCAGGTACTGTGTTTGCTATGTGGAGATGAGAAGTTATCATAGATATTGCTAGAAATGTATGTTTTTCTGTAATTCCTTATTTCTTTGTTATGTTGCTCTGTTAAAGAGAATTAACATTGTTAATCTCTGTTAACTATTTTGGGGAGTCAAGGATCATTTGTTTCAGGCTGGTATAGAACAGTCATGAGAGGGTAGAAGTAGAATTTAATTGTAAAGACTTAATTCATCATTCAGGTTGCTCAGCTGATGATCTGCATGAAAATTGTAAAACAGAATAAATACCAATAGCTGTGAATCATATCAGCATGGAGATGTTAAAAAAGTCAAATGTTTTGGGTTTTTTTTTCTCCCCAGGGGAAAAAAAGTCCCCATGCTCTCAGTGTACTGAAATAGAGAAGGGAGATCTGATTTCATGTTCCTTTTGCGCTGTGTTTGGGGTGCAAAGATGGAACAAACACCTGTGTGCTCTCTGCAAAGGAGCAGTCAGGTGGTGCACCAAGTATTTTAAACAGCTCCAACAGGGCTGGGGTTGGAAAGTTGGTGTCTATTCAGTCTAAGGAAACCTTTCTCCTGCAGGGAAAGTAGATATTTAGTCAGTCTGAGAAAATCCAAAGGGAAGTTCTGCAAAAATTTCACTTATATTTTATAAAACTAGTGTCAAATAAAAGTGATTGGAATATGAGGGTATTACTCTCATCTGCTTCTAATAAATTCTAAGTGGCAGAGAAAATGGCGGTGGTTTTTTTCCTTTACTACAGTTTTGTGATGGAGATGTGTGCTGGGTTTTTTATTTTCTTATTTCCCTTGAAGGTACACCACCCAAATTCACTTCTAGTTAAATATAAACAGACTGTGCCTAATCTCTGAAAAAAATTGTGCTAATATGGACTTTCTTTCAGACATGCTAACCTTTTATTTAATATGCTGTAAAATTTTGTTCAATCTGTAGTTTTAACTTTTACTGGGCACCAAGAAAAGTATGTTGTTCTCCAATGCAAGTGATTTTGCACCACGTGGTTGAGTCAACTGAGTAGCCGGAGGGAGCTTGGAAAAGGGAATTAAAGCCAGTTCCAAGTCAGGGGGAAAGCAATGTCTGAAAAGAGGAGAAAACAACAAAAAGAATTAGTAAGGTAAGAATTAATTAGTAAGAATTAATTAATTAGTAAGAATTTCTGTAAGGACAGAAAAGGGAAAAATTTCCATGTCTGTTTGATCATCCAAGGAGCTTTGGGAAGATGCACTCAGCTGAATTACATTTTTCAGGGTAACAAGTTTTGTGTAGGTGCCTGGCTTCAGGTTTTTATTGTGGTTTACAATGGATCATGTCACAGGAAGGTTTGTAAAAGTGGCCATTTATTTTCCTATTTTATTTTAGATTTGTTATTTGCTGAGGTCCGTTGAAGTTCACACCTGTAAATACATTTTATACTGCAGTGGTGAGATCATGACACCATTATCAGCATAGACCTTGAGGCCATGATGAACTCAGAGATGTTATTTACAAATCATGTCCCTGTGTTTGCTTCCCCTTTGCTTCTGAAAATACTCATTTATACTGATGACAGGGGGAATTCTCTTGGAATTCTTCCTTTGGCAGTGTTATGTGGATAAAGGGTTCCTTTTATCCCTGTATCTGCACAGCCTTGGTCCAGGTATGTGGTTAGGAAAAGTTAGTATTTCCCTGTGTATAACACATCTGGAGCATGTAGTCTGCACAGAATCCTCTGTGTTGCTGTATTGTTACTCAGCATCACACATGAATAATTATTATTCCTGTAAAATAAAACCCAAGGGTTTGACAGTAACTTAGGAAGAATGTTGTTCACGTTAGGTCTTAAGTTGCAGCAAGCGTTGGCTTATGTTTTCCTTGCAATAGTTCTTTTATTTCCCTACATCCACTGCAATATCCTGGTAAATGCTGTAAAAGGTGTCAGTTTGTGTTCTCTTTCCTTCCCCTCCCAGGGGAGGCTGCAAAGACTGGTGGCAGAATTTCACTCTGGTGAAATTCTTGCCCACATAGGAAGGACTGCACAGAGAAAAATCATGTTTAAAATCTCTGGGTTTTGTGTGTTGTGCTCTGTACTCTGGGAGTCCTCTGAATTAAAGCAGCTTTTGCAAGAATGTCTTAACAGAAACCTCATTAAAAGCCCAGCTCCAGAGCTGCTGTGCAGTCCTGAGATGGTCATAATCTGGAAGATGAAAGAAAAGGGTATGGTCTGAAAGCATGCATTTCTTGAGGGGCTATTTCAGGCACTGAGGAGCAAGATGGGGAGTGCTTGACTGCCCTGGAACAGAAAAAAATCCCCCTCCAAAAGGGAATTCCCAGTAAGTTCTGTGGCTGCTGCACCTTGCACGTGGCATGTCAGAGTTCCTGGCTAGCCGTGTCCCGTGCTGATGCTCCCTGGCTGCCTGTGGCCTCACAGGCTGGCCAACAGCCCCAAGCAGATGGAAACTGTCCCACTGTGTCTCTTCCTGCTGTGGTGGTCTTCGCCCTGCACCACTACCACTGCAGGGCAGCTTCAAGTGTGGTACAAAGCAGGAGGTCACCAGGAGCCATGCTGAGAATCAGGCTCTGTACCCACGGCTACTCCTGATCTCCCTGCGTGAGAAGAAAAGGGGATTGATTTCAAAGGTCTAAATGCTGTTTGAGTTAAACCTAGGATTCCATTTCCCTGGAGTGAGTCTATGTAAAGAACAGAAGGGAACTCCCCCTCTTCTGCTTTCCCCCTCCCATGTACGTATTTCAGTTGTGCTTTTTTTGTTTTAACACCTGGAAAATGATGTGGTGGTCTTTTTTAGTATCTTCTTCTTCAGGTCAGGACATTTGCTGATGGAGAGAAGCTTTTAGCCATATGTTGAATGCACATGCTGTCAGACTCAAGTGCAGTGCTGGGATTTAAAGGGAAATTTCAAAGCCTTGTTGTTCCTGCCTCTTACCACGGTGTCTGTGTGGTTGGGCTCTTCAAAGGGATTTAGCAGAGCAGTGATGTTGTGAAAGGGCTGTAGACACAGTTCCAAGGAGAAGCCTTAAAATATTTGCCTTGGGGAGAAATGAAAACATCTGAATGTTTTCAAAGAGTAAGTAATTATTCTACACCCATGCAAACTGTAAATAACAGTTGCTCCAATCGCTATTGTTTGAGTTGTGTTCTGCTCTGGGAAGTTCCCATTTTCCATCTTTTACCTGAACAATATTTTAAGAAGCGTGCATATACAAATGATATAATTTTACTTCTCACCTTCAAAAGAGCCAGAAAGTCCCCTCTCTCTAACCTCCATTCTCATTTATATTTGGGAGATAAAATGCTTTCTCAGCTGTCAGCTTGCATGGAGACTGAATCAGCTCAGATCTTGGAGAGTGACTGCTGAATTCTGAAGGCTGGACTCACGTGATCCTTTACCTGTGGACACACCCCAGAAAGTACAAGTGGAATTTCTGAGTTCTTATCTCAACCTAGTGAGAGGTTTCACACTTTTCCCCATGGCACAGGAATATATTTAAAAGCTGCACAGTTTTATAAGTGAAGATCTGATCAAAATGTCATCAATAGGTCTGGCTGCTATCCCCAGGCTGGCCTCTGATTTCGTATTCTCTTGGGTAAGCTGCTTAACACATGGTTTCCTCACCCAAAATATTCAAGCAATACCTTTTGGGGACAAAAAAATGAGACCTTTAGGTGACAGGAGACACTGAAGGGGAAAAATCATGCTCTACCATGATGATTATTCTTCTCCTGACAAGGTGCACTTTTCAACACCGCTTGGTGATGATTAATCGAGTTGTGTGGATTAAATTTTCAGTGAGAGTTATGAGATACTTTCCTAAAGAATAATGCATTTTAAATGTTATGTGAGATTTAGGAATTAAAATTTTATCTCATATTTCAAGGAATTTTAAGTGACCTTCAGACTGAGCCAGCCAGTGGTTTGAATATGCTAATGAAATCACTTTGCTGGCAAGATGTTTTGTTTGGTAATGAAACCCAAAACTGCTGACCGTGTTGAGCTGCTGCTGTTTGTCTGGCTAAGACAGTAATATTCATCCATGCAGTGTGTGCAGGCAAAGTTCAGGGATGAATATAGATGACCAGGATTTTCTGGGAGCTCATATAATGGTGTCCTTTAGGTTTTGATGTTTGTAACCAGCTGATGACCTTTATTTTACACTGATAATGAGAGAAAGTGGCGTTACTCTATCGCTCGTCTCCATGAATACAGAAATAATTGAGTTCTCATCACTAATCATTTTAGCAAAGCAGAAAATCCCACTTAGCCCCAACTTGTACATTTACTGAGTAATGTTTCTGAAGTATTGTGAGAATGTTTACTGCCTAATTCACTGGTCAGTGAAGGTATCAAAGTCTGACTCCAATACTTTGAATAAATTTCAGCCTTTCGGGGGTTGTTTTGTGTTTGGTTTTTTCTACTTGATTGTTCATTTTCATTGGACTCAACCTAGAGGAATGTAAGTAAATTTCCATGTTGAAGTATGAACATTACAATTGTCCTGGTAAAAAAAAAAGCAAAATCTATTGGAACAGTTTGTGATCTAAAGCATTAAAGTTGTTTAAAATTTTTAAAAGCTCAGGAGATTCAACTGAATTTAAAAAATCCAAATATTTGCTTTTTATCTTGTGCCTTCATTACTATAAATCTCATTAAGTAGCATTGTATAAATTATCACAAATCTGGATTAATTCCAAAAGAGTGGATGCCTAAAGTTGCATTTTGTCTGGAAAGTTTTCCTCCCACACTTTATTTTGTTTGTATGATTTAACTCATACAGTGCTCATGATGCTGCAGATCAAAAAACTTGGATATTTTTTCTAAAATAACCTCAGGTAGTCAAAAAAAAAGAAATTATGAAAGCTCATGAAAGATGCCTAGAGCATTAGGAGAGAACTTTGATACAGTTTTTGAAATTCTAAATTACTTTTTATCAAAGATGAAAGCTTCCATTTAAAATTGTTGATTTGATTTTATGCCCAAACAGTTGAAACTTAAGGTTTTGCTTTTAGTTTTGGAACAATTTTAGAGCTGAAAAGTACTCATCAGTTCTGCTGGTCAGATATCTAAATGTAATTAGGAATATACCATCCAGTTTCTCTTTACTGTGATACATAATGAGGAGGGAGTAGGGACAGGAGGCATGGAGCAGAAGGGATGCAGGTGAGCACAGCAGAGGCTGATTTTTATTCCAGGGGGAGAAGAAGAGGGAGGAAAAAAAGAGCATCCTCATTATTCAGTAGATTTCCTGTGAATTTTACCACATCCTTGTCCCAAGCTTCACTAAAATGAACAACGGGTGAAAGTATTAACCAATTTCACAGAACCTTATTGCAGTTGTTGCCTATTAGGTCCCCTCACACTTCCCTGGAGAGGCTTGGGCATATGAGGCACACACTCACCTCTGCCTGTCAATCACAGAAAGTTGCTGGCAGCTTTTAGGAAGTGCTTAGGCCAGGAAACTTGGTTATTCCTTTTAATTAAGTTAATTTTTAAGAGCTGGAGGTGGGGCTACATATGTGACATGGAGATGCTCATGAAGATTGTCTTGCTGTAGCAGAAAATTTTCTGTGACCCACCAAAGGCTGGACCAACACTGAGATCATGCAGTTCTTTTCCCAGGAAAAAGCAGAAGGTGTAGGCTGTTCAAAGGTGGCACAGGCTGTAATGCCAAAGGCATTTTGCTGTGGTAAACAGCCGTGGAAGAATGTTTTGAGCCTTTAAATGTACTGTGAACCTTTCAGGGTTTTTGACCTCTACAAGAAAATTTCTGAAACCCTTTCAAAAGATGGTGAGGGTGGTATTCAATGCCCTGTCTGGGAACTAAAAAGAAATTTCACTTTTGGGGACATGTGAAGTAAAAGATCCTTACAAGAAAAGTGTCTGGGGAGTTGTTCACTGTCCTTTTTTTCATTCAATTATTTGGTTATGTAAGCCAGTTTCCAAGAAAAAGTTCTGTTCTGTAGATTTTTGCACTGTGGGTAAGGGCTAGCAGTACTAGCTTGTAATGCTGGTTAGATTCTGGCTTTTTTGACAGAAACTTTTCTTGCCAACTTAAATAGTAAAAGGACAAACTCATAGCAGATATGCAGCAATAGAAGATGTGTTTTTAGGTTGTGTGTAATGTGGATGAATTTCAGTATTATTGTAGTAGATACTCAAATGGCCGACCTGGGTGCTTCCAAGGCATTCTTTAGGGCCAGATCTGTCATCTCAGCAATCTGGCTAAGCAGCTTTACCCTGGAAAGCTATCTCCCTGAAGTCCTGTTCGTTTCCTGTACTTTTTTTGCCCTGCTATACTTACATTCATTCCATTTTTCTCTTCCTTCCGTCTTTGTGTTGTCTCAGGGTATGTCTGAAGGGGCATTTCTGTGGCATTTCAGATGTGGAAATGGTCAATTCCCCTTATTTCCTTTTTTCCCACCTTTTAGTTTTTAAATAAGACTTGTTGATTAATAGCATTTGGGGAAAAAACTGTTCTACTAATGAAGGGATAAACTCAGAAGCCAGGGATGCACATTTTGCTCCATTTTATTTTATGTGAAGGGACCTTTAAAGTGCATGTGCAAGATTCAGAGTATCACTCATTCAAAGTACAATTGTGTGTACAGGAATATTTACCAAAGCTTTGCGAAAGCAATGTTTGTCTTGTGCCTTGAAAAGCAAAACTTGGAAAGAATTCATAGCTTGGCTATTGTAGCTTGGTGAAAACTTCCTGGGGTTAAAAATCTCCTTTCTGAAATGACAAAAGAAAAATGGAAAGACGTCATTATGAGAAGAATAAAAACACTCCCTGAAAAGTTAGGTTTCTAGAAAGAGCATGATGTGGATTTAAATTCATAACTGGATATATAAATTTTCTTTTCCTCTGTGGAAAAGTTCTGATTTTCCAAAGGAAACTGTAGGGGGAGGAAAGACTTTTGCTACTGAAGTTGTTTTGTCATCCTGAAAAAACTGAAAATGAGTCAATTGTAATACGTGTGAGTTTTAAACGTGGCCTTTAACAAATGTGAAATCACTGTCAGTAGTAATATTTTGTAAGTGCTTTAAAGTTGTTGAGTGAAAGTTGATTTTTTTTTCACATACTTGACTTAACTTATTCCTGATATAGGTCCCCTGTCTGGTCCCAGTCATAACTGTTTGCAGTTAAGATCCTACCCTGTTTTTCACTGGAATGAGGCTGGAATGAGCTTGGATCACTTTCATGAAGTGTCAGGGTCTCCACCAGTATATTTCAAATGTGAATCGTTTTCAGGACCACCAGTCTGTTTGGGAGCACGAAGAAAAGCAGTGGAATTTGTATCTGTTATGTCAGGTTGTAGCTCTTGTGGGTAAGTTTTAGCATATTTTATGATGATGGGAGCTGCTGCCCTGGCTCAGGTTGTTGTCTGAGAGCCGTGGGAACACCACCTTTCCCTGCAGATAACAGATCATGTCTGTGCTGCACGTTCAGGGGGCTCTTTTCTGCAGAGGTGATCTAAAGTTGAGGACAGGTGGCTCAGAGAAACAAGTAATCTTACGTTCTTTTTGGTCTTCATCAAGTAGTCCCACTCGCTCTAAATCAGGCTTTAAGGCTTTTGTTTGCTCTAATGCAATTGCACATGTGTTTTACTCAGGCTCCAGTGAGCCAGACTTTGGCAGCAGGACTGGATAAGCTTTCTATAGGTTTCTAAAAACAAATTGCATTGTGCTGCTCCCTGGGAAAGTGTCTTCCTTGAAAATGTTTAATCCGCCCTCCCTTCCCCCCATCAGTTGTGAATGAAACTATCCGTGGCATACACTGACAGTTTGTGAGTCAATTTGTGTCTTACCTAAGAAAGAGGATTTATTTTTTTCCCCATGGACCGTGTTATGCACTTAGAGATGTCTTTTTCATTTACAGTATAGGAAGTAAACTGTGGATCTGTGATACCCCTCTGCTTTGTGGGGATTTCAATACCATGAGCGTGGTCATTCCAGTTCAAGGACTTTCTGGATAGGAAAAACAAGGGGAAGAACTGGGTAAATGTGCAGAACCATGCAGATCTTTAGAGCAGTTTTATAGTTTTTACCCAACCCAGTGATAAATAACCATGAAAGTTAGAGAAAGATTATGTTAAAACCTGTGAATTTCAGTATTCTGAATAAAATGAAATGTGGCACAATTATTTGCACACAAGTACATTGTACAAAAGTGTATGGGGTGACAGGATAAAAATTGCAGTGTTATTGGGGAAAAAATGAGTTGAAGACTTGATAGATAGATACACACCCACATCCACTACTCTCCAGAGTGTAAATGTGTAAGTGACTGTTTCACTGGGATGTATTTCAGCTGCAGGACTGTCATAGTGATTAGGTTTGTAGAGACTTCCATACAAGCTTTTTATTTGACCTTACAGTTTTCAGTTTATCTACTCAAGAGCTTGGTGACCTGGGAAAAGGAATGAATGAATCCATGATGCTGCCAAGGTTTGTACTGTGCCAATTTTTCTTTGTAATATTGTGGTTCTTGGCAAAGGTGAGGCTGGAAATCCATGTTGTTGACCAGCATGGAATCATCTCTTGGGAGCAAAAATGCTGTGCTCCTGTAGAGGAAAATGATGGTGTTACCCTGCCTGTCTCATGGTCAGACCTGAGATATTACAATGAGATGCTATTTCTGAGCTGAGAAAACCACGTGAAGAACCATATTTACCACTAAAACAGTTTAATGGTGTCTTAAAACCCTTCATTGGGTTTTTGATGGCTTTCTTCATTATTTTGGGATTCAATCAGAAGAGATTTATGGGGCAAAGAATCAGTCTACTGACATGGAATAAGTATTGGAGTCAACCTGAGGAAAGACATTAAGGTAAGCTCAGAATTATCCAATAAGGGCAGTGTAAAAAAGGTTCAGTCATTAAAATCTTCATTTTCCCCCATCCTCCTTATAGAAGTAAAAAGTCCAGTTTGACTGAGNTTTACCAGCATCATACCACCATCCAAATGGAGAATGGGGTCTGGGTTTCAGGGCAGAAAACTCCCTTTTGAGGGCACTTGTAAATGTAGAGAAGGAATGGCCTCTTTCGGTCAGTGGCCCGAAGTTCCTGCCAGAAGTCTTCAGCTGAACTCTGCTGTGAAGCAGAGCCTTANAAGTGCTTTAAAGTTGTTGAGTGAAAGTTGATTTTTTTTTCACATACTTGACTTAACTTATTCCTGATATAGGTCCCCTGTCTGGTCCCAGTCATAACTGTTTGCAGTTAAGATCCTACCCTGTTTTTCACTGGAATGAGGCTGGAATGAGCTTGGATCACTTTCATGAAGTGTCAGGGTCTCCACCAGTATATTTCAAATGTGAATCGTTTTCAGGACCACCAGTCTGTTTGGGAGCACGAAGAAAAGCAGTGGAATTTGTATCTGTTATGTCAGGTTGTAGCTCTTGTGGGTAAGTTTTAGCATATTTTATGATGATGGGAGCTGCTG
>VZUA01102960.1:1946-15042 GCA_013401035.1 Horornis vulcanius
TGCTTTGTTTACATGAAATTTTTGACTTCAAGAACTCGAAGGCTGGAAGGCAAGACAACACTTCCTCATTAATCAGTATTTTGCAATATTGATGCTTCCAAAGAGCATTTCTGTTTGTTTTTGCAGAAATCATGACAAAAAGATCCTTTCCAGAATTTTTGAATCAGCTTTCTGCAGGACTTCTGAGATTTTAAAACACAAGCTTGTTTCATTCTGATGTGCAAGCAAGTATTGAGGAATTAACACATCCATTAGTATAGAAATTCTCTTCTCCATATGGTTCTGGTTTAAAACTTTTCTGCTCCATCTTCCTCTGACCTTGCAATTACAAACAGAAATGGGAACTCAGCCATGGAAAGCTTTTAGTTTTTGTCATTGCTTTCCAGATTAAAACCCAGCAGAAGAAGAAAATACAGGAAAATATTTTTCTAAAAACAAAAAGTTTACTTGACATTTCCTCTTTACACACCTGTGTTAAAGCCTTTGCACCCCTACCTAGCAACCACTCATGCAACACCTCAAAGGAAGAAGAATTTGATGTGAACATTCTGAAATATTTTCAAAGTCAAACTCTGTTTCTTTTTAAGAGGGCACAGGACACACAAAACCCAGGATATTATGACTCCCCATGGTAAACCTGCATAAATATTTCCACAATGTAAAAATATATAATTATCTGCCTCTGAGAAAACTTTGGGTTTTAAGCTTAAGAAATCCCTGCCACAAAGGTAAGTTCATGCAAGCACTCAATTTTGGCTGAGCACTGTCACTCTCATCTGCCAAAGTACATAAGCATTCTCATTATGTCAGTAATTACATTTCCCCAGCTGAGGCTCAGCCTGAAGTGATTCTGAGAGCAGGACCAAGAGCAAGACTTCATTTTGATTTCATATCTGAGGGGAAAGTATTGTCCTGTATAGAGGACACATCATGAAGTGGACACCAGAAGGTCTGATCTGAGTTTACAAAAGAATCCCAGTGTTACCTGTGCTGATAAATTTATGTCTTTCCTGCCGTGTCCACGTGTAATCAGTAGAAAATCTTGGTGTCTGCACCTCACCCACCTCCCACCAGCTTCCTCAGATGGGGGACCCTTCCCCTACACAGGGCTCCTGTGGGCTTCAAGCCTACCCTTCCTTCAATGTCCTCCACCCCAAAGGAGCTTCAAGGATTTTAGAACCTCACCCATCAGGGCTCAAAGCAGCACCTGTGATTAGAGGCTGGTGTGGGGAAGCAAATCCACCTGTATCCTGCCAGGGTCTGTGGCCTCCCTATGAAACAGTCCCTGTGTTGGTGTCAGAGGCAGGATTCTAACCGAGGTGTGTTTCAGGTCTGTTTTCAGGTGACAAGGTTCTTGTATCTCCTGAACTACATGATTTGCCTTTTTTCCTTAGATAGGGGACTTTGGGACTTAGAAAATATCTTATGAGATTTATAAAATGCTGTGCAAACTTTAACTAGGAATTTATCTCACTGAGCAATAATGATAAAGAACAGTGTGTGAAATCTAAGCATTTAGAGAAGTTTTATTTCAGAATCTGTACTCTCCTTGCAAATCCAAAAGCTCATATAATGATGTCCAACAGAAAATGTTCCTTGACAATAAGCCAAAACCTACAGCTTTAAAAGTTCTTTTTCAGATAAAATTCTTACTTTCTACATTAGGGTGACCTTTGATTGGGATGTTTATAATTATTATTTTTACAGAAACAAAATTTGTGGTAAGCACTTTCAAAGGAGCAAAGGTAGGACAAATTCTCTAACTAGAAAGAACCTTTGGTCCATGGATAGGAGTTAATGTTCACCTTCACATGATGGTGGATCGTTTTTCAACCCATATTTTGTTTGAAATACGATTACATGTGTTATGCTTCCATGGCAAGGTTTTGGTTGTGGAGGAAATACAGGAGTGGCTTTAGTTTTTATTTCTCATTATTCTACTCTCGTTTGATTGGTAATAACTTAATACAAATAACTTATTACAAATAGTTACCTCCTTCTTCTAACCTCTGCCTTCTTCCTGGGCTCTACTTCACTCCCAATTTTCTCTGCCTCCTCCCCACAGCAACACAGGGGAACAGGGAAGGGGGAATGTTCATCACACGCTGCTCTTTCCTCCCTGTGGGCAAACTCTCACCTCTTTCCCTGCTCCAGCATGGTTTTCCTCCCATGGCAGACAGTCATCCCTAAAACCCCTAAACGTGGCTCATTTCCACAGGCTGCAGCTCTTCACTAACTGAGGCAGCTGGCATTGGCTCTATCAGACGCAGGGAGACCTTCTGGCAGCTTCTCACTGAAGCCAGCCCTGTAGTCCCCCTGCTACCAAAACATTGTCATGCAAACTTATCACATTACTCCAGTAAACTCAATTTAACATTATTTCAATTACCATTTTTAGTTTCTGGTGCTTTAAAGTAGGAGAGATATTTTAGGTGCTGCCCTTCCTTGCGTGCTTGACAGATCCAGGAGGAAGCACTGACAGTACCCCACAAGCCCTGAGTCTCTGATCCCCCCTTTGGCCCATTTTGGTTTCAGTGCTGGCCCAGCCCTGCTGCTCTGAGCTCTGTGGCTCTGACTTTCCTCATTCCCCTCCTGCCAGACTGCTCCCAAGAGAGGAGGGGAGGAACAGCCCAGAGCATAGGACAGCCTCGCTGTACAAAAAACATTTGAATCTTGAGAAACCCATGCCAAGGACCATTATCAGTCAAACCCACATTAAAGATCATTATCAGCCATGGCATTACAGTTATTTAACATTGTCACCACGGGGTACAGCTGCAGCCAGAACAAAGTGATGAAGGGCAGTGTGCTGAGGTATTCCATGAGCTGGAAATGCTCTCCAGCACTTCTCACACAAGCCCTGCTGATGCAGCAGCTCCCCACTGGGACTCCTAAATTTCCATTTCAGCCACTGGACAACAGTGGATCATTATCAACCAGGCATTTGTGGGAATGCAGCTTCTCATACATGCATGAGCTCAAGGTAAGGGAGCCATGAACAAAGCTTGATGCTCTTACCCCTTGTGGCTCCTGGGCATCAGAAATCTGCTCCCTTGGTTTTATTCAGACAGTTTTACACCCTTTTTATGGAGTCACAACACTTTATTACACAAATATCCCTAACGCAAGCTGATTCTAATAGCTCCCTCTCTGGTAGGAATTTTTTATTTTTCACCAGGTTTATAGCTCTTTAAATAAACACTGCCTCATACTTTCCCATCCCCTGTATCTCTCTACTGTTAATTACACCAAACTTCTCTTGACCTCTTGTTCAGGCAGAGTGAAAATGAACAGGTTGCTTAACTAGGTATGACCTGCTTGTCACAGCAGTGCTAACAGCTCTGCAGTCACAGCACAACCCTTGCTGCCCTGGCACTTTTTTTGCAAGGGTACATGGAGATAGAACAAGGGGCAATGGCTTTAAACTGAAAGAGGCCAGGCTTAAATTAGGAATTAGAAGGAAATCCTTTCCTGTGGGGGTGGTGAGGCCCTGGCACAGGTTGCCCAGGGGAGCTGTGGCTGCCCCATCCCTGAAGGGTCCAAGGCCAGGCTGGATGGGGCTCTGAGCACCCTGATCTAGTGGGAGGGGTTCCTACCAATGCAGGGGGTTGGAATGAGATGATATTTAAGGTCCCTTCCAACACAAACCATTCTAGGATTCTCTGGACTAAGAAGAACCATACCACAAGTTTCACATTAAATGCAGCTTCTGAGTCTTGTTCCCTGCAGAGGGAAAGAATAAAAGCTGTTTCAGCAGCAAATCTCAGGGAGAAATTAAAGCATGAGAAGAGTTTCTTAGGGACTTAAGCCAGCCCAAGCCTGGGTGCAAATGTGCACACCAGGTGATATCACTGTGAGTCATAAAGGAACTTTATATGAAGCGTCACAGGGCAACTCTGAGTTGAGAAGAGATGCTCTTTGTTTCATATCATTGTGAGCTATCCCTCACTTAAACATGGATTTAAGTCAGTTCTTAATATGTGAAATATTTTATCTTCTAGAAATCAGAATCTTCCTACTGAAGTCTATAGCAGAGATGCATTTCTTGTCTTTATTTAACATGATAAACTTCATCTTCTTTCATCTAAATCTGTGGGAAACAGAAAAAGGAGAAAACTCTCAGAGCTGTGTAGATGCAGGCCTAGAGACAGAAAGATACAGGAACAAGGACATGCAATAATAAAACTCTTCTTCTGTTCTGTGTAGAGGCAGCCTTAACAAGCAGAAATATATCTCCAGCAAGATAATTGAAAAGTTTAATAATGAGGCTCTGTGCTTTGTTTATAGAAGGGTATAAGAAGATTCTAAATAGCAAGAAATATAAAACAAGCACCCATTGTTAGATATAAAGTTTTAATAATTTATACAAATGTCTGTAAGGTCTTAACAATTTGCTATTGGCTAGAAACACAGACAACTCTGGCTGCTGTTGGCAAGACGTGAGCTGTTGCCATCTTTCACTTGTCTCACCCTGTAATGAGGCTGATGTTGCAGTAAAAGCTTGAGGAACATCTCCCAGCAGTCCCATCCCATCATTTGGAAAAACTAGATTCAACATAAATCTATTCTTGGAAATGGCCAAACCATTCAGAACATTTCAGTCAAAACCCAGGACACAAATTTGGGAATGTCTCTGAAAACAGAATGTGGTTTCAACAGCAAGGAGTACTTGCAGAAGCATAATTTTCATGAGTGAAGTCTTGAGGAACATTTACAAAACCCTGAGAGATGCCAGTCCACTGCCATCAGGTGGGACATTGGCTCAGAGCTGCACATTCCTCCAGAAGGTGCTCCGGCCCCTGCAGACAAATAAAGGTTATTTACCTTGTCTTACACTGGGTCTCTGACCTCTCTTCCTTTAGACAGCCATGCTAAGAACGAATGTGGCACTTTTTGCAGAAGTAAAAGAAAATAATGACAATGAGGAGCACTGAAAACCCATAATCAGCCATCCTTTACCACAAGGAGAGTTAGAGCAAGAAACAAAATTATTACAGCTGTGTTCTCTTTCCACTTCTGTTTATGATTCAGGGCATGAATTTTGCCCTGACACCCTCTTGCTCTTTGTTCAAGCTCACAAATGATAAACATTGTACTCAGCAGAAAGGTCACAGAGCTCAGCCCTTTGGAATTAGCCAAGCCCTCAGGGTTAGCCAGCTGGAATGTGGGAATTAGTACTGTGGCTTTTTAACGAGAATTCCCCAAATGCGTCCAGAGAAAGATAAGAAATTTCCTTGGGTGTCCATCATTTCTCAGAAGTCAGGCCATTTGCATTTAGGTGTTTAAAGGCAGGGTTAATAAGCCTTGTTCCAGCCAGCTGGCTTTGAACCTTTTAGCCAGCAGGAATTTAAGGAGGTGCTGAGCACACCTACACAACAGCAGTGTATTATCAGACCAGCCCTTGCTTTTTCCAAGACTATTCCTCATGTATGACACATAAGTCAGGGAAAACATACCTGCTCAGGCAGTTAGAGGTTGTACAGTACCAGGATACAGCCAAACTGATGTGAATGAAAAGGTAAAGTCAAAGAATGGATAAATGTGTAAAGAAAATTAAATATATGTGGTGAGATGTCTTTGCTGACACTGGCCTCTCTGAATGACAGGGATCCAGTGGCAAAATCTGCTAAGTGTTTTGATATGTCATGACCAGAGGCTTCTCTCCCTCTTGACTGCACACCCAAAGGCTGTTTGCCATTTCTATTATGTAAGGCAATTCTTGCTGGCCACCACTGCCACTTTTCCCTGAGTAAAATGCACTCAGGATTCCTCCATGCAGCTGTGCAATGTGCAGCTTCTGCTAATTTGAAGGGCACCCCTCCTCCTCCTCCCCTGATGATCCAGGAACACAGCAGTGAAGTGCCTTAATGGTAGCATCAAATAGCCTCATGCCATACATTTTTAATTTCTGAAATGGTCCTTGTTAGACTTTCAGGGTTCAGAGAACAAGTGTGAAATGGTGCTAAAGTGGATAAAAACATCTTACCTAAAAAAAAATTATTGTCCAGTTCCTGCTGCATCACCTCAGTCAACTACTGACAGATTTTCTGGTGACTAAAATAACTTTATTACCACAATATCCAAAGACCTGATAATCATTAAGGATTTTTTGGCCTTTTATCACCCTAGAGATGTAGTAGTGAAAGATATAAAGGCTTGAGTTGGTGATGGTTGAAGAAAATGTGCATGGACTGTGCAAGCTCTTAACACAGGCTCTGAGATCATGTGCAGTATCAAGAGGATTCTGAATGCCACCACCCTAGAGGTCATCACTCAGCCCTCATTATCAGAAATGTTTATTCTACTTCAATTCTCCAGTCTGGGGCCTGAGGAGTTTTGTTCAGTTGTCAGAGGAGTCAATCCCAACAGTCTTGTTGCATCTTCTACTCACAGACTTTGTTTGTTTGGCCTCCCAGACCCTGTCTGCAGAGTGGTTGGGCTTGATCTCACCACAGCCAAATAGGAAAAGTAATTAAACCCTCCTTTTGAGTACCTACCACTCCAGAGAACTCCTGAAGTGACTTAGAAAGACAAGTTGCAAAACCCCCCTTTCTCTCTTTGCTTTTCTGTTAATACATGTCCAGCCACTATTTCCAATCTTCCCCTCCACTCAGAAACAGAGCAAAGTGTATTACTTTTCTGAGTAAAAATCCACTTTTGAAGTGAACAGTGCTTTGTTTACCAAAGAAGAAATGAAACATACAATGCAGACTGTTCTAGGGCTGAGTTTGACACAGATGTTTTGATAGGATTTGGATGGGACAAGGAGTAATGGATGCAAATTGAAAGAGGGTAAATTTATTCTGGATATCAGGAGGATTTTTTTATTGTGAAGATGGTAAGACACCAGAGGAGGTTGCCTGGGAAGGTGGTGGGTGCCCCAACCCTGCAGTGATCAAAGCCAGGCTGGATGAGGTTTTGAGGAGCCTTGTCTAGTGGAAGGTGTCCCTGCCCAAAGCAGTGGAGTTGGGACTAAAGATATTTAAGGTCCATTCCAACCCTCTAATATTCTGTGATTCTGTGATCATCATTAGCTGTTATTTCCACTCCCCCACAGCTTGAGGCTGTGGTGGCATCACTGTCCTTTATCTCATGCTGATCTCTCCTTGCTGCAGAGCACAACAAACCTGGAGTGCTGACTCAGAAGAGAGAGGTTTACACTTTCAGCTTTCAAAAAACAAATTAGGATGCTGCCTCAGGTCATGATAAGACTTTTATCTCTAGCAATGTCAAAATTATCAGGAAGACTTTTATTTCATATATATTCAAAGCTCCTATATGAGCTACATAAAGCTGAAGCTAATCTCATTTGCTAAAATGTCTTGATTAGCAATGCAGAGACAGATCAGAGCTGTATCACAAACTCTTGTGGTTCCATTAGGATTCGTGGTGATCAATAACTACCAAGCTCTTAAAGCTGCCACATGGAGAGAAAAAATATATAGATAATCCTTTAAAGATCTTAATTATGCAAAAGCAAAATTATCATTTTAATGAGCCAGAAGTATTTAATATTAATCTAGTTGCAACAACTTCTGCCTGAGGATTGGGGATGGCCTACATTAAACACTGAGTGTATAAAAGCAGGTGACGGCTGATAAAAGAAGCAAAGTTGGCAGCATCTGGCAGTGGGATCTGATTGGGAGTTTGTCTGCTGGTAGGCACTGAGCTGTGGGATGTTTTGTCTTCATTTCCACTGGGCTCAACGCTCAGAAACTACTGGAGCTCAGAAAATCTAAATGGGGCAATATTTTTAAAAGACATCCATCAGAAGCAGCCAAGGAAATGTTTCTGGGTGTCTGCAGCATTTGAGCAGGTCAGAGGGGCTCAACCCCTTCCATGCTCTGAATTCATATCTCCAAGGGGAAAAGTTTCAACACATTCTTAGTGTCATCCCATCTCAACATATCTGCCTTGCATTTTCCTTGTTCCTTTTGCAGTATAACTAAGAAGAAAGAGAGAAAAAGAGAGAAGAGGTGGATTTTCCATGTGATCTTTAGATCAAGACTTGTGACCTAAGTCCTGAACTGCGTTTGTTGCTAATTAATTAGAAGTAATTTCTTCTTAATATTTAACCTTAATTTCCCCTCTTTTAATTTGCCATTACTCCATATCAACACAAAGAAGATATTATGCCCTTAATGCAAACATTTCAGCCTCAAGGTACTGAGAAAAAAAGCAGCACAGAATAGCATTGGCAGAGCAGTCACTTCGAGCATCGAGCTTGTGAGTCTTTACTACTTAGAGGTTTTCACACTTGAGCCTTCTATTATGCTGGGAAGTAAACCAAAGAGCTATCAGGCTGGGCATGGTGAAAGGCAGCAAAAGATCCAGTGGTAGAAAAGGAATTTTGAGGAAACAGAGTACAGATGTAACATGGAGGGAAGAAAGAGGAACAAACTTCTCCAGCTGGTGCCTCCCTTATCCTGAGGCAGAAAAGAGTGCTTTGCACAGAATTGAACTAAAAACCTTCTCTTCTCTACTGGAAATCCCAGTGAACACATTTAGTAAGCAGAGACCTGCCTAGCTGCCTGCCATTCCCAGAACAAACCCAATTTCCTGCAGCTATTTCCCCTGACACGTGCTTCTAACAGGGGTTGGACAGCAGGAGCCATCTCACTAGTGCTGCCTTCTCCTTTTCCCCACCAATGGTCAATTCCCCAGGCAGGGAGGACTGACAGGAGGTGGATGCACACCACAGTTCCACTCTGGGTGTAAAACATCTGCTCTGGCATACCCTTGATGCTGGCAAGAAATTGGCCTCTAAACACCTGGCAGCTCAGTGTCTAATCTAGTTACAATCTCCCCTGACATTTCCACTCTTGTATTATCAACTTTGTGAAATTATGTGAAAGAAAGACTGCCATTTTCTAACAGCTTTGGCAAACTGCCCCAAAATTTTCACTGGTCTGGTTTTCAAGAAACTGTGCAGATGAGGAGCCTGTGAAGCCTTTACAGCTGGGCATCAAAATAGCAACCACCAAATACCTTTGTCATGGTAACCATAAAGCCAGCCACAGAACAGACCCATAAACACTTTAAGGCAAAGAGTAACAATTCTCCTTCTGAAAGTTCAGTAGGGACAAAGTTGTACATCTTTTGGTCATTAAGGAAAAAAATCTACTTCATAAGACTGAGATGTGCATTACTATATAGCACAGAGTACTGTTGGTCCCAAAGGAAACCCTGACTTTTAGAAAATAGTTTTACAAACACCAATATAGAAATATGATTCATTATCTTAGTTTAAAAAATCAACACTTTACTGTTACTTTACAGCAACTGACCTATGTTTCTGCTTTTAGGCCTCGATGAACAGGAGTTTAAAAGTGTGTTAGCCCCAGGTCCCTCACATTTACTGTCAGAGCCCCTTAGAGGAGTGTCTGTACCTGGGAGATGGTCATGAGGCAGCTGCCACAGAGTGATTTAGTGCTCCCCAGTAAAGCATTCACATGCCCAAACCTTTCCACTGCTAAGCATTTGGAAGGACAGGCACATCAGAGCTACCACATTGTAAATAATGCACCAGTGGGCCAGACTAAATTATTTTTCCCTGCAATAACTTAAAGCACTTTTCCAGGATGGTGTTCTAAGCATCACCACTTTCACAAAGACTAAATTCCTGTTGGGAGGTATTTTTTAACTCCTGTTTGATACTAGGACTGAAAAGTCTGCAAGGCTACAGAACACTGATTGAACAGCTGAGCTCAGGTTTCCATAGTTACACAGTAACAACTAAAAAAATAAGTTAAGACATTAAACTTCTATTTATTCCAATGGATACTGAGCCAAGATTTCTTCATAAACATGTTAACCTGGTTCAGCTTTCCCACTTCCCTGCTAAGAAAGAGCTTATTTAGGATAAAGCTGTCAGTTAAAGGAATATATATTCAGATCTGCAGCTTTAGTTTGTACTGCCAGCCACCATGATGGTTCACGCAGCAGCACTGTCAGAGATCTGCCTCTGTGGCATACAATGAGGACACAAATGCAAGAAACTACAGAGCTCTGATTTGCCTTCCATCCCTTCCTCTTTGGCCTTCCCAAGTTGGGACACAAGAAATAATAACTCAGCTGTTTTCAGCTCAAAGTTAATGCATTTTCTTTGATGTGTAAGTAAGCCATATAAGAAGCATAAGCTACATAAGAAGTGCAGACATGAGAAGTATCTCTGATTAGAAGGTTTGTATTTTCTTAGAATTTACAGTACTGCTTGTTCAGAGGCATCATTGTGAACAGTAAGTAACATTTCAATTTTTGTAACTGTCATAAACTGATAAGCCTGAGCCTTGATCAGCTTACAGCCACCTACTCTTTCATTGTGCACTTTCTAAATAATCTCTCAGTTTTTCTATCCATCCATAATGACAGGCTTTTCCATCACTCAGATAAGAGGTACAGTCTGATGTGTCCGTAGCTGACTCCTTCATCTGGATAGTGCTTGAATTTACATCTCCCCTCTTTCAGTTTAAAGCCATTTCTCCTTGTCCCATCACTACATGAATTTGTCAAAAGTCCCTCTCCAGCTCTCTTGTAGCCCCTTTAGGTAATACAGAGGTAATAGGTAATTTAAATAGGTATTTAGGTAATAGGTGCTATAAGTTGTACCCAGAGCCTTCTCTTCTCCAAGATGAGCAAACCCAGCTCTCTTATCCTGTCTCCATAGAGAGGTGCTCCAACCTTCTGAGCACCCTCATGGCCTCCTCTGGGTTCACTCCAACAGGTCCACACCCACCTGAGGTTGCTGGCATGTTTCTCACAAGAATCTGTAATCTACTGGTTTGCTTTTGTTTAAAGGAGATGCCAAAGAAAGATATTTTCTGCAAAGGTAGAGATCAAGATCCTCTGCAGGCTGGCATGAAGAGAAACCTCTATATGCAGTAGCTGGGGAAGATAAATGACGTGGCAAAGTTATATATTGGCAAGTCACCTGAAGCTGATAAATTACAAGCAGGTAAATAGTGAAATCATTCACATTTTTTTTTGTGTCCACCTGAAACTGTGTCTGGCTTCAGGACTTTTCAGGGACTGTGCAGTGAGCCAGCTGGAGCTGCTTATACAGAGCATGTTAAAAAATTATGATCCACCTGAATTCATTTTGTGAGCCTCTGCAGCTAGAAATGCTGATGAACAACAGCAGAACAAAACCAAAACTCTAAAGAAGAGTCTGAAGTATTGTAATATGTTTAAGCCCACTAGAAACATAAATGAAATGTGATTTATTTTATTCTGAAGGTTGTGCATAGCAGCAAAAGAAATGAAAGTGCAGTGAAGGAGAGAAAAAATCTCAATAGAAAATACAGGTGAAAGATCCCAACTGGCCCACAGCTCCTACCCTAGAGAAGCTCTCTTAGCCCTGAGGTGACAAGCAAAAGAAGAGCTAGGAGGGCTTATTGCACTTAGACTGAGCTGTTGACTATTTCTCACAGTATGACAAATAGGCCACAAGAATAAGCAGCCTGCCAAACACCTTACCACACTTCAATTTTGTAACTCATTGCTGTGATATATCATACAAGCCAGGAGAATAAATTGATTAAAAAACAAATTAGTCATAAGCCATATCAATGGGTGGCAGGTCTACTGGCAGCTATTAAACACAAAGGTTAAAATATATTTAAGTTTAAAAGATTAAATCATTTGCGATTCCAGAGCCTCTTGCTTTTTTCCTAACATTTGCTGGACAGGTGAGACTTCAGTTTGCTCCCAGATGATGGCATTTCCAAGAGTCACAGCTCACAGCATCTTCTTGGTGATGGATTGCAGTCACACAGCTGTTCCCACTCCTTCAGACATTCCTTCTGCCTTTGATGCCCTTGATCAAGGGATCTTGGGGTTTTCTTTCTCTGACATTTAAGGTTCTCACTGGGTCTGAAGAGATTTGCTCCCTCCTCATTTTCTGGAGGCTCTTGGAGCCTCATGAAGGGTGTCCACCAGTTCAGGGATGCTTTTAGAGAAGCAGGTTGTGAGCCCAGTTTTGCTTCTCTGGCCACTTCATTTCTCCCTTGCTGTTTTAATTTCTGGCCCATCCCATTTCAGATGAGATTGATTGGATCCCAAATGTTGCACATTAAAACAAGGGGGATATGCAGTTCCTGAGAGCCCCCTGTGCCTGCAGTCTCTCCCCTTGTCCCACTGCTGCCTCCACACAGACACACTGCTGAGAGTTTCAGTGCATAAAAGTCCTTAGCTTTGGACTCCTATTTTTAGGGGAAATAACAAGACATTGGAAAGCATAGGAAGCATCTTAGAAGATAACTGGCACTCTGCAGGTGAGCAAAATGTTTAATTTTAAACTTGAGGCACACATCCTCATGCTGCTGCCCTCTGCTTGGCTTTTGCTGTAGCCAACCTGTTGCTTTGACTGCTAAGAGCTCCAAGGTAAAATGTAATGCTTCACTTTGAACCTCTCCAGCATAATAAAGAATTAAATCAAGGCTCTGACTCACATTTCACAGTCCATTTAAGGGTGGCTGATGTTTAGGCTCTCTGACTCTCTCCTCACAGAGATATCCAAATTGAGCTTAGAGCTACCCCTGAACTGCCACCACCACAACCCCCAGATTAATGTAAATCACCACCAGCTACAGTTTATATTAATGCCCTGGACTTCAGCAGTCCTGATTGAATTGCCTGCAAGCCTGGCACCATGGTTCTGTAGTTTGATATCACTGTGGGAAGTGCTGGTTCCATCCCTCCCACTGCCCTGGGCTGTGCCATCCATGGGAGCCACTCTGTTGGGAGCCTCGTCTGTCTGGCTGCATCGAGGTCCTCTGGCTCTCCTTTTGGGGCATGGCAGGCAGCTGGGGCAGAGAGCAGGGCAGGTTTAAGCTGTCTTAAACCAGCAATTAAACCACAGTCTTTATCTGATCATTTTACAGGCCAGCACCAAGACACTTTTTGCCTGAGAAGGCTCCTCCCCTGGGGTGTGTATTTTAGACAAGCTCCAGGACCAGAGTGTCTGGGGCTTGTGCTTGTAGTTGTTAAAAACCCAGAGAAGCAGTTTTTTTCATGGGTTTTTTTTTTTTGGTTTTTGGTTTTTGTTTGTTTGTTTGGTTTCTGTTTTTGTTTTTGTTTTTGTTTTTGTTTTTGTTTT